>OX454525.1:229514152-229818878 GCA_949715645.1 Portevinia maculata | reverse complement strand
TAGTCAAGAGGACTATCTCAGTTTTTTCTGCTGCTAGACAAAGGCCATGGTCTTCCATCCAGGCGTGCACGCGTCTCATGACCTGATTAAGCCGTCTCTGTGCGTCTTCGGTATCCTTTGCTGTAATCACCGCACCGATGTCATCTGCGTAACCTACTAGGAATGTGTCTTCAGGCATTTCCATACGGAGTATTCCATCGTAGGAGATATTCCACAGATCGGGGCCCAGTATGGAGCCCTGCGCTGCTCCAGCAGTTAATTCCTTTCTGCGGGGTCCCTCCGTCGTGTCGTACAACAGCTGCCGGTCCTTTAAATAGTCCTTCACCATCCGTAAGAGGTATTGCGGTATCCTGAAGGTGTTTTCAAGGGCGTTCAACATATCAGCCCACCTGGCTGAGTTAAACGCGTTTCTCACATCTAAGGCTGCCAGGACGACGACTTTTTTTGGGTGGTGATTACCCTGATGAGCCATTCGCACGGCCTCTACAACTTCATTGACAGCTCCTATTGTAGAGTGGCCTCTTCTGAACCCATGCTGTCGGTCGGATAGACCACCTCCTCTGTTAATTGCTGCTGTGAGTCGCGGCTTGAGCATCTTCTCTAAAAGTTTTCCCGCCGTGTCTAGCATACACAGGGGTCTGAAGGCTGAGGGGGAATCCGGGTCTCCTTTCCCTTTCCTTATAAGTACTAAGCGTTGCGTTTTCCAGTTCTTATGAAAGATCCCATCTCGAAGACAGTCGTTGAACATGCTCAACAGGAGTTCGGGGCAGGTTCGGGCAATCACTTTCAGGGCTTCCGCTGGTATGCCGTCGGGCCCCGGGGCCTTCTTATTTTGTAGCGTGTTCGCCGCCGCTAGCAGTTCATCTTCGGTAAACGGTGGTCCATTTTGCTGGTGGGTAGTGGGGGTGGGGGCGTCAGGGGGTCTAACAGGATGGGTGGGGAAGAGTGTATCAACTATGTCCAGCATTTTTTCCGCACTCAGTATAGGAGTTATTGCCTGAGCGCCCAGCTTGCGCATAACTACCTTATAGCCCAGTCCCCAGGGGTCATTGTTGACGTCTCGTCGGAGGTCCTCCCACTTCTGTCTTTTGCTGATGTTTATGGCCCTTTTGAGCTCAAACTTTGCATTCCTGTAGTCTGCTAGGACGTCTTCAATGATTCCAACGTGTAATCTCCTTCCCCTCGTGACTTTGCGTCTGAGGTGTAGACACCTCCTTCTATATGCAGCGATCTCTTCTGTCCACCAGTATACTGATTTTCTGCGTCCATTCGAGTTCCTTGATCGGGGCATAGAGGCGTCGCACGCATGGTGTATGAGCCGCATTGTGGCTTCTGTCTTTGACTCAGAAGTACCTGACATTTCCGTAATCGCGTCTTTGCCTTCCTGGATTACGCCCATAAAGCGGTCTTTGTTGAGTCTGTCCACCTTCCACATCGGTGTTCGCCTTTGGTTTCTGTGAGGAGCATGTCGTTCCGCCTGTAGATCGAAGACGATATATTGGTGGTCGCTGCCAGTGTAGTCCTCGATGACTCTCCAGTTATGAATATCTCTGCTTATTGTTTCTGAAGCAAAGGTAACGTCCGGGATGGTTTCGGCATTGCCGGGTCGCCTGAAGGTGGATGTGTTGCCGATGTTCATCACATTGAGCCCTAATCTGGCGGTCATCTCGAGTATTTGCCTTCCTCTTGAGTCCGTAGTAAGCATTCCCCACTCTAGGGCTTTAGCGTTAAAATCACCGGCTAGTAGTATTGCGCCCTCTATTTCCCTTATCGCATCTTCGAGGTCATCTATCTTTCCTCGGAAGTCGCTAATAACTTCGTTCGGAGTAAGGTAGCAGCTGACTATTGTCGCTCTCTCGCACTTCACCCAGACAAAACCTCGTCCTGCTCCATGGTCTTTAATGGGCACTGCTCCTGTGTCCGGGATCCAGATAGCTGCTGTGCCGAGCAGATCCGCATACCAGCCAGGTACGTCTTATGATGATGATGATGATGATGATGATGATGATGATGATGATGATGATGATGATGATGATGATGATGATGATGATGATGATGATGATGATGATGATGATGATGATGATGATGATGATGATGATGATGATGATGATGATGATGATGATGATGATGATGATGATGATGATGATGATGATGATGATGATGATGATGATGATGATGATGATGATGATGATGATGATGATGATGATGATGATGATGATGATGATGATGATGATGATGATGATGATGATGATGATGATGATGATGATGATGATGATGATGATGATGATGATGATGATGATGATGATGATGATGATGATGATGATGATGATGATGATGATGATGATGATGATGATGATGATGATGATGATGATGATGATGATGATGATGATGATGATGATGATGATGATGATGATGATGATGATGATGATGATGATGATGATGATGATGATGATGATGATGATGATGATGATGATGATGATGATGATGATGATGATGATGATGATGATGATGATGATGATGATGATGATGATGATGATGATGATGATGATGATGATGATGATGATGATGATGATGATGATGATGATGATGATGATGATGATGATGATGATGATGATGATGATGATGATGATGATGATGATGATGATGATGATGATGATGATGATGATGATGATGATGATGATGATGATGATGATGATGATGATGATGATGATGATGATGATGATGATGATGATGATGATGATGATGATGATGATGATGATGATGATGATGATGATGATGATGATGATGATGATGATGATGATGATGATGATGATGATGATGATGATGATGATGATGATGATGATGATGATGATGATGATGATGATGATGATGATGATGATGATGATGATGATGATGATGATGATGATGATGATGATGATGATGATGATGATGATGATGATGATGATGATGATGATGATGATGATGATGATGATGATGATGATGATGATGATGATGATGATGATGATGATGATGATGATGATGATGATGATGATGATGATGATGATGATGATGATGATGATGATGATGATGATGATGATGATGATGATGATGATGATGATGATGATGATGATGATGATGATGATGATGATGATGATGATGATGATGATGATGATGATGATGATGATGATGATGATGATGATGATGATGATGATGATGATGATGATGATGATGATGATGATGATGATGATGATGATGATGATGATGATGATGATGATGATGATGATGATGATGATGATGATGATGATGATGATGATGATGATGATGATGATGATGATGATGATGATGATGATGATGATGATGATGATGATGATGATGATGATGATGATGATGATGATGATGATGATGATGATGATGATGATGATGATGATGATGATGATGATGATGATGATGATGATGATGATGATGATGATGATGATGATGATGATGATGATGATGATGATGATGATGATGATGATGATGATGATGATGATGATGATGATGATGATGATGATGATGATGATGATGATGATGATGATGATGATGATGATGATGATGATGATGATGATGATGATGATGATGATGATGATGATGATGATGATGATGATGATGATGATGATGATGATGATGATGATGATGATGATGATGATGATGATGATGATGATGATGATGATGATGATGATGATGATGATGATGATGATGATGATGATGATGATGATGATGATGATGATGATGATGATGATGATGATGATGATGATGATGATGATGATGATGATGATGATGATGATGATGATGATGATGATGATGATGATGATGATGATGATGATGATGATGATGATGATGATGATGATGATGATGATGATGATGATGATGATGATGATGATGATGATGATGATGATGATGATGATGATGATGATGATGATGATGATGATGATGATGATGATGATGATGATGATGATGATGATGATGATGATGATGATGATGATGATGATGATGATGATGATGATGATGATGATGATGATGATGATGATGATGATGATGATGATGATGATGATGATGATGATGATGATGATGATGATGATGATGATGATGATGATGATGATGATGATGATGATGATGATGATGATGATGATGATGATGATGATGATGATGATGATGATGATGATGATGATGATGATGATGATGATGATGATGATGATGATGATGATGATGATGATGATGATGATGATGATGATGATGATGATGATGATGATGATGATGATGATGATGATGATGATGATGATGATGATGATGATGATGATGATGATGATGATGATGATGATGATGATGATGATGATGATGATGATGATGATGATGATGATGATGATGATGATGATGATGATGATGATGATGATGATGATGATGATGATGATGATGATGATGATGATGATGATGATGATGATGATGATGATGATGATGATGATGATGATGATGATGATGATGATGATGATGATGATGATGATGATGATGATGATGATGATGATGATGATGATGATGATGATGATGATGATGATGATGATGATGATGATGATGATGATGATGATGATGATGATGATGATGATGATGATGATGATGATGATGATGATGATGATGATGATGATGATGATGATGATGATGATGATGATGATGATGATGATGATGATGATGATGATGATGATGATGATGATGATGATGATGATGATGATGATGATGATGATGATGATGATGATGATGATGATGATGATGATGATGATGATGATGATGATGATGATGATGATGATGATGATGATGATGTTGATTTTTTTTTTTTTGGAGGAGAGAATACGTGATGTACCGTCAAGTGGTAGGCCGTCACCACTTGGTGTGTCCGACTCTCACGGACTAAACTCTCCCCGCTTACGGCCTACAAGCCACCCTGGAACTGCTCTTGGCATTACATCAGGGTGGCGCCGTTTATAAGTCCGTAAAAGGACGCCGCTTTGTTAGTCTTCTGTGGCCTAAGACATCTGTGCCTGCTGAAACACTTCACGTGTTCTTTCGTGTCGATGAGGATTTCATCCGATTGGTGAGGGTATATTTTCGTCTTCCTCTCTCTTTTTAGATCGTAGTACCTTTGCGATAAATGAACAGATTTTGTTCCTGGCGTCGGTACTCATCGTCATCTGGGTTATGCCGGTATCTGGGGTGAAAATCCCTATTTCCGACTCTAGCCTGTTTCGCTGAGCTGGCCATCTGCTACAGATGAAAAATGTGTGGTAAGCATCGTCCTCCGAGGAGTCGCCATATTTGCAGGCTGCGCTCCCAACTTTACCCATTTTGTGGAGGTATCGGTTGAAATATCCATGCCCAGTCAGGAACTGAGTGACATAGAAATTCACTTCACCGTGTTTCCGCTCCGTCCATTCATTAATGTTCCTGATTAGCCGCGCCGTCCATCGTCCTCTTGTTTCGCCGCTCCATCTTCTCTGCCATTCTTGATTGCTGAGCTGCTTCGCCTCTGCAGTGGCCGATTCCACGCCTGCTTCCGTCTTGTTCTCGTATACGTACTTCCTCTCTGCCGCTAGGAGATCGATGGGTGTCACTCCCGCGACAACGAGAACGGCTGGTTCCGACACTGTTCGGTAGGAGCTTGCTACTCGTAGTACTCCTAGCCTTTGTACTGCTGCGATTTTTTTTCGATATTTCTCCTGCCTGAGTGCATCGGCCCAGATCTCACAACCATACAGGAGAATGGCATGGGTGATTGACATCAGTAGTTTTCTTTTCTTAGCCGTTGGGCCACCTCCGCTTGGGCGAACTGTTTTATACCCTATTCCTATTTCAATCCCTCATAAATTGGGCGTGGCAAAAGTTTAAGTTTGGGTGAATTGTTAAGAACGCTCTACATATTTTGTTACATAACATTTATGGGATTTTATCGAAAAAACCAAAAATATTTCCTTCTTCTGGACATTTTAAAGGGTTTCAAGGACCTCTTACTGAAATAACTTTGAACACAGAAATACTGCGCGGTTGATAAGGGCCAAATATCATATTTTCTGGTTTTAATGACCATTTTTATGGTTCCTGGAGCTCATGGTAAAATAACCTTATGTGAAATCCGAATGAAATTCTGAAATTAGCCATCAGTTTGTATACTACAAATTTAAATATTTCTTCCGCTCGGCAACTTATGTATCTACATTCTACAACAAACATTTATTATATATAACAATATATAACTAAAAAGTTTTTTTTAAAAAACCCCCCGTGGCGTGGCAGAAAACTTAAACAACTTTAACTTCATACTCTGCAAATTTTGGAAGTATTTATTATAAATTTCAGCTTCCTATTTTAACTCCCGAGCATTTTGGGCCATACATTAAAAATTTCAGCTTTCTAGCTCACAATTCGTTTTTTTTAATAAATTTATTTTATTGAGATTGTTGGCGTGCCTGAGGGCGGACTTTAAAAATTGTTAAACTTGATTATTTAGGGCCCCTAGAGAATATATGGTTAAAATTTCAGATTTCTAGCTCCAGTTTAAAGACCTAATTTTTGCGGACGGACGGACGGACGGACAGGGATTGATCAAAAATACTATCGATGCTGATCACGAATACAAGAACTGTAAGGGGTCTACGGACAAAATTAATTCATGTGACAAACTATGAGTCAAAATGAATGTACCCTTAGAATGGAGTATACGAAACATAGGGAAACGCTACAGTCCGCTGGGCGAACTGTTGGATACCCTATTCCTATTCCTGTCCCTCATAAAAATCTAAGCAGCACGGGTGAGTTAAGAAGGATCCACATATTTTGTTATACATTATTTTAAGTATTTTATCGACAAAAAAGGTTTAAGGTAGTCACTTTTAGGGGTCTACCAGCAATATGGTATGTTACAAACAATGTTACAAACAATGAGTCAAAATTAATATACCCTTAGAATAGGGTATAAAGAAACAATTACATACATAATCTTAAATTCGCATTCGCTTATGTGTAACGATAACTAAATGCATTTACTTTCTTTGCAGTCTTTACCGTTGTAACATCTACCATCAAGTACAACGAATACGTAACCGATGAAGGAAAAAATATTTCAATACCTTGCGATGCAGATGGATCCATCATGTGGGTCAAAGAAAATGGAAACAATACAAGAGTTATACAGGTCAGTTCCGGTTCTTGTCATTTTGAAGCTCTTTGTTTTGGAGAACTTTATTTTGTCTGCATTTTACTGGCTAGTGATTCTATATCTATGCATACTTTGTGCCTAATTATAAAAATTGAACAAAGAAAACATATAGAAACCCAAATTCATGCACATGGTTCTAAGAAACTCAAATATACGTTGCTGCTGAATTTCCATTTCATCATCAGCCATGAAACATATTGAAAGGCTAAAGTAAAGTTTGGGCAAACTTTGGATACCCTATCCTTAGGCATATCCCTCATAAAGTGGGTGTGTCAAAAATCTAAGTATAGGTGAGTTGTTAAGAACGGTCCACATATTTTATTATAAAACATAAAGTATTTTGTGAAAAAAAAAAAGTTTTTGTAAAAAACCCCCCTTAAAAGTGGCCATGGCAAAGAACTTTATGTAAACAAATTGTTCAAAACGACTTTATCTACATACTTTGCGAAGAATAGGATATTCATTTAAAATCATTCCTTCAATAATTTTTTTTTTAAATAGTGGGCATGTCAGAAGGATGTTTTTTAAATCTTAAATCAACCATGAGCATACAGGGCTTTTAGAGAGGACCTATCCCAAATTTCAGCTTTGAAGTTCAAATTTCGATTTTTTCGATATATTCGTTTTTTGAGATTGTGGGCACATGTTTCAAATTTCCTTCTAGCTTAAGATTTAGGGCCTTATTTTTGGGGACGGACGGACATGCCTAGATCCACATTATTATCCATGCTGATCACGAATATAGTAACTTTTAGGAGTCTACAGGCAATATTAAGGTATGTTACAAACTATGAGTCAAAATTAATATACCCTTAGTGCTATATATTTGGGAATGAAATAAATGTATGTTAATAACAGTTATACTTTATTATTTCAATTATCTTTGTGACAGAAATGTAGCCTATATAATTCACGTGTTCCTTGACTGCGTAATAAAAGAGAATGACAGAGCTGTTGATGACAAAAGATGACAGCTCATGTCAGCCGCCGATGACAGATAGAGACAACTGGTCGCGTACACAACATCTCCGCCTGGTCAAAAAAATATTTCCAATTCAACTAAGTCAATCGATATCACCGAAATGATAATTTCTGAATCTAATAGCTGGTCTACTTTGCCTGCCTGTACATCGAGGAACTTGAATCTCGGGACAAGGAGGTGCAGCTACAGGTGCTGCTGGTACTTGAGACACGGGTCCATAACCAGCGGGTTGACTTATAATCACGTCATAATCTGCGAATGTCACTGTCCGGGGGTTGTGGATGACTGGTATTGGAGCTGGAACTGTGCGGAATGTTGGCTCCGGGGCTGGAACACTGACACATCTGAGTTGATCAATGTGTCGCTTAAAAACATGAATAAAACATGAAACATATCCAACTTGATAGCGTAGTGCATTAAACACAATTTGTCCATGACTGAGCCAAATTCCCATGGTGGGTTGTTGTTTCGGTAAACACGAGCTGTTATACGTTCGCCCACCTTGAGACTTCGTAGAACGCCATGTTGTGGAACAGCTTTTGGTAACTCCTTGGTAGGCCGGATAGCATCCAAATGAATACGTATGGTACGGTGTAGGTACAGCTCTGCTGGACTCTTTCCACAAGCCAAGGGTGTCGCTCTAAACAATTGCAGTATCTGATGAACTTTTTCGATATGGCCTGGATCATTGTGCATCTTCTCTAACTTCAGCTTGAGAGTTTGCACATACCGCTCTGCAAGACCATTAGTCAAAGGGTGTCCTGGTGCAGTAAAGATTTGGAAAATTCCTCGTTGCAGAATTTCTAAAACACTGGATTTTTGAATATAGTTGCGTTGTCAGAAACTAGGAACTGTGGGTACCCATGAAAGGAAAATATTTCTTCCAACAACTTCAGAGTTCAGGCTCTCGGAATTACTTTGGTCTAGGGCCATTTCGATTTTGCATACACCAGTACAAAATAAAACTTTCCGTCTTTGGGACCAGCATAATCAATATGCACACTTGAAAATTTTTCTTTGGGCCCTTCCCAATGGTGTGCATGGGCCTTAGCTGGAGACTTCTGGTGGACTGCCCAGAATTGACAAGAACGTACGAATATCGCCTCGCAACTGCTTCATTCGGAAAATGCCCGGATGTGTAACATGAAGTTCCTCCAATATCTTTTGTTACAGGGCTTTGGGGATGCATACTCTGGAATCTCGAAACAAAATATTACTTTGCAGGGTGTAGTCCTCCAAATGACTCGTGCCGGCGTTGACTTCTTTGATGATCTGTGACAGGGCAGGATCTTGGAATGTAAATTGTTCGATCATTTCACTGGTTACTTGCGCTGTAGATATGAAGCTCAGTGTTTGATACTGGATCGGTAAAATTTCTTCATCAATACTATGAATATCAGCTGGAGATACTTCATCGACAGGATTTCTTGAAAAATAGTCGGCGTTCACATTTTGGTCACCGTTTCAATGAACTACTCGTATTTCATAGTTGAAGTTAACTAAGTACGCTGCATATCTGAGTAATCTAACAGCTGTCATAGGAGGAAGTTTACTATGATGATGAAATATACGTACCAAAGGCTTGTTGTCCGTAATAAGAGTAAACTTCTTGCCGTACAGGTAAGTGTACACTGTACAGTCGGTCAAGCGCAAAAACAATTGCCCGGGCCTCGCGATCAATTTGGCGGTAATTCTTCTCTGATTTTGAAAGAGACCTTGACACGAAACATATTGGATTCTCGACATCCTCAATGACGTGAGAGAGTACTGCGGCTACTCCCACCGGGCTGGCATCGCAAGCAACAGTGACCGGTAATGTAGGATCGTATGGTACTAGAGTCTGTTCGCTCCCAATATGGTTCTTAAGTCTGATGAATGCAGACCAAAAAAAATCAGAATCTGTGCAGAGGAGTTTGCGAATCGGAGCTGTGAGTGTTGAATTGTTTGGGACGAACTTACTATAGTACACGAGACCAAGAAATTGCTTGACTTCCTTCTCATTGGTCGGTCTCGGTGCTTCCAGTATAGCTTGTGTTGAATTAAATGTGCCTTGATTGGGACAATAAATTTTAATAATTGAATCTCTACCGAAATCTTTTTTTCTATTTTGTCCTCTCTGTTTATTCCCCTTTTTTTATATGTCTAATTCAATGGACCGTGACTTGGGTGGTCCGAGCAGGGATTCTCCAGGGACCGGTGGCAGTACCATATTGCGTTCTATGGTTAAAGTTTTTTCTAAACAACAAAATGGCCTTCAGATTTGCCATATTAATGCACAAAGTCTTTGGCCAAAAATGGATGAGTTTCGTTTTCTGTTTGAAGGTTCCAGTGTCGATATTATTTGCATTTCAGAAACTTGGTTTTCTTCACATTTCGACTTGATGGATAGATTATACTACATGAAAGGTTATCAAATTCTTCGCGGTGATAGAGTCGGTCGTGTGGGGGTGGTGTTGCGGTTTATATTAGAATTGGTGTTTTTCGTGATGTTAAAGTAAAGTGTAAGTCGCAGGGTAACAGCGAGATGGATTTCTTGTTCCTGGAATTACTGAGCAACGCCGATACACTTCTTCTTGGAGTGGTTTATAGACCTAATAAGAATATTGACCTAAGTACCCTTACTTCTTTGCTAGAAGCAATATCTATCACTTCGCGAAATGTAGTACTGTGTGGAGACCTTAATAGTGATCTCTTGTCAGAATGAAACTTAATAGATAGTATGGTCTCACTTGATCTTTTTCCCGTCAATTCCTCTACACCAACCCACTTTAGAGATACCTCTAGCACATTACTCGATGTTTTGTTTGTTAGTGATACCGCAAAAGTACTCTTCTATAATCAGTTATCAGCTCCAGTGTTTTCAAAGCATGATCTCATCTATTTAACCTTCGATTTTAGTTATCAAGATTTACCAAACTCATTCGAATTTAGAGATTTTAAACACATTGATTATTTGGCTTTAGAAAGGGATACGCGCAGAATTAACTGGGACCAAATATATGGTATGCCTTCCCCTGATCAGCAAATTGAGTTCCTACAAACCAACATTAATCAACTTTTTAATATCCACGTACCGCTTAAGACAGCATCTGTAAGACATGAATTTACTCCATGGTTTTCAACTGATATCCGAGATCTTATGAAAAAGCGTTACGAGGCGTACAACCGATGGAAGCGCTTTCGAGTAGAAGAACACCATAGGATATACAGAAACCTCCGCAATAACGTTGTTTGCAAAATACGTGCCGCAAAAACTCGATTTTACTCGGAACGCTTGAACCCCTCATTGACTGGTAAACAGTTATGGAAGAACCTGAAGGAAATCGGTGTAGGAAAGCAAAAGAGTAGCCTGCTTGATCACGTTGATCCCAACGAACTTAATAGAAGCTTTACGTCTTACACTCCCTCAAACGTTCCATCTTCTTCTTATGTTTCCAACCTCAATCATAACACAACGTTGCCTTATGAAGCTTTCGAATTTGTCTCTGTAGAACAAGCGGATGTTGTTGAAAGTCTACTCTCTATCAAATCTAATTCTGTAGGAGTCGACGAAATTCACCCAAAGTTTATAAAAGTTATTCTGCCCATAATATTACAGTATGTTACCCATACCTTTAACCACATTTTTACTACATGTGTATTTCCCTTGGCCTGGAAGAAATCTAAAATCTTACCAATTCCTAAGAGTCGCACGGGTAAAGAGTTTCGTCCAATTGCTATTCTTTCTTTTCTCTCTAAAGTATTTTAAAGAATAATGCAAAAGCAAATAAATAGTTATCTCAATACAAATAATATCCTAAGTCCTTATCAATCTGGCTTCCGTGCAAAGCATAGCTGTACCACCGCACTCCTTACTGTGACCGACGATATAAGGCAGCGCTTAGATAATAATGAAGTCACGTTTTTGGTGCTTCTTGACTTCTCTAAGGCATTTGATACCGTCAACCACACTATACTACGCGATAAACTGACGAAAAAATATAACTTCTCTCACACTGCCGTAAGTCTCATGTCGTCGTATCTTGAATGTCGTCAACAGGCAGTACTAGTAAACAATATTATGTCAGAATTTCTTCCTAATACATGCGGAGTTCCGCAAGGTTCTATTTTAGGACCCCTATTGTTCTCTCTGTATGTTAATGAGTTGCCCTCCATCGCCATATGTTCACAAGTTGAAATGTATGCCGACGATACGCAACTATATACGAGCTGCTCACCTGACTCAATTGATGACTACGTCAGCTGCATAAATTATGACTTGAAAAAAATCTCAAATTGGTCGGAACAGAATTTGCTTCAAATAAACCCTAAAAAGTCGAAATGTATCGTTATATCCCGGAAAACTCGTAGCACATCGTCATTTCCACCTATCTTACTTAATGATGGTGTAATCGAATATGTGGATAGGGCAAAAAATCTGGGTATGGTATTCAATCAAACGTTAACTTGGAATGACCATATTAACCTAACAGTGGGAAAAGTTCACGGAATTCTTCGTTCTTTGTGGGCGACCCAACACTTCACTCCCTTAAAAACACGAATCCTTTTAACAAAGACCCTAATTACTCCCATATTAACCTATGGTTGCGAAGTCTTCGGAAAGAGCGATTCGATGAGTAGCAGGAAACTCAATGTCGCCTATAATAATGCAACTCGATATATTTTCGGTCTGCGTCGTCACGACCGCATTTCACTCTTCTCTTACCGGATCAGTAACATCACGTTTGATAGGCTCCTACAGTATCGGACAATATCTATGCTGCATAACATAATCTATACACATCAACCCTGTAACCTTTTTAACAGATTAACGTTTGGTGCATCCACTAGGACTAGACAAATCTTACCCCCGCGATTTTCTTGTTCGACGTCGGAACGTCAATTTTTTGTAAATGCCACTCGACTCTGGAATTCCCTCCCTCTCCAAATCAGAGAAATAAGACTGAAAAAGAGATTTCTAACGGAATTAAAATCTTACTTGTCCGCTTATTAAATTTTATTAAATTTCACAAATTTCCGTTAATTTTGCTTATAGGTATAACGTTCATTTTCCCGAATTGTTTAATTTTATTTGGCCGTTTATACTCTAATAGCTATATTTCAATTTATTTTTTCAAACTGTGTTTTCTCGTTGCCTTTATTATTTTGTTATATTTCATTTGGCTGTATAATTCTGTTATGTTTATAATAAGCTTATCACTTCTTTAAAAGATAATGTATCTTAATGTGTAAGCCTTCAAAATCAAATTAATAAATAAAAAAAAATAAAAAAAAAATAACAAGCGATTGCACTTGATTGTGAAGGCAGGTTGTGACAACAAGCGATTGCACTTGTTGTTCTTGTTGACAATTATGAGCCAAGCACTTTAACTTGTTCACACTGAATTGAATTATAGGATGTAGAAGAAAGACGACGATCAATGAGTGGTGATTGATTGCATTTATTGGTGGGCCAAGTGCCTCTTTTTATACTTATAATTAATTGCTAAAAGTGCTAACCTAGACAACATAGTTCTTAATGCTAATTGCTTAAGCTATTTGGCAAAACAAGCGATGGTGTTTTGTTTATTGTTTGTGACTGAGTGGGTCACTAGGTGCGGTGTTTTTTGCACTCGATGTGTTGCTTAACATTCTCCCCACATTGAACTGCGTTGCGTTCAATTAGGCTCTCATGTTTCGCTGACGTTGTATTGCGTTCGAGTTTGCGGAACAGGTGTGGATCCTGTAGCTGACGTAATTCGGCTGCGCAGCTTATAGATGATTATGAATCCGACGGAAGTTGACAGTAGCAAGGCCAGGTAACTAATTGCATGGTGATGAATACTGTTTGAGAGTACGGTGTCGTGTAGGTCTGGGAATTCTTGTGTTTTTAAGTCTGCGAGTTGCTCTTGAAGAGTGTTCAAGGCTTCTGACGTGGTGTTGGTAGCTGCTTGTAACCTATTTCTGATGATGATGAAGTGAGTTACTAGTGAAGAGCATGCTGCCTTTGGTTGTAACTGGTTGCATAGGTGTTGAAGTGCCATTGTTCCATTGTCAAATGCTTCTAATTCCGAGTGAATGGGTGCTAAGTCATAGTAGACAATGATTTTCCATTCGGTTGCAAGGAGATTGGTAGATCCAAGAGTTTCGAAATAGATTCCTGGATTGTTAGCGAATCTTGTAATGTGTACTGGTGAAGCGCAAACTATCGGCAACAGTAATAAGGACAACATTACGGTGGTCGTTAGAGAGCTATATGATGTTTTGCTTCGTTTTGTGGGAGTTTCCGTTGAGTCAGTTGTAGTCGACGTGGTTTGTGTGGATGTCCCTGGCGCTTCAGCTGTACTCGCGTTACTATAATCTGGTTCATTAAATAGTGGGGCTAGACGGTGGATTGGTCGCTTCCATATTCCAGATTTGGTTCTGACGTTGACTACTCGTACCATACTGTCATCCCCCTTGAAGATTTGTATCACTCTTCCGAGCGGCCATTGAAGTGTTGGCGTGATTATGACCATGTCGCCAACCTTGATGTTGTTCTTTTCCTGATTCTATTTGTGCCTATATTGTAGTTCATTCAAGTACCCCGTTGACCATCGTTTCCAGCATTCGTATTTCAAATGACTAATCGCCTTCCAGTGGGTTAGCAGTTTTGCCTTTGCTGGAGCGGTATCGCTATCGACTTGAGCAACCAAAGGCTCGCCAATAAGAAAGTGCCCAGGTGTTAGTGCAGATAGGTCGTTTGGATTCGATGACAGTGGGGTGAGTGGTCTTGAATTCAAAATGCCTTCAATTTCGACGACTATTGTTTCCAATTCTTCGTGTGTCAACGAGGCCGGTGAAACTGTTTTTACCAGGAGGTGTTTTGCGGATTTCACTGCCGCTTCCCATAGGCCGCCAAAATGCGGAGCTCGAGGTGGGATGAACTTGAATGTTATGCCTTTGTCGCTGCTGGCCTTGATTATGGCCTCTTTTGCTTCTGGGACATGGAGGACGTCGAGCAGCTGATTTCTTGCTCCCACAAAGTTGGTTGCATTGTCACAGTAAAGTGTTTGAATGCGTCCGCGTCGGCTAATAAACCTTCGAAGGGCTCCAATAAAAGCTTCTGTTGTTAGGTCAATGACAATCTCTAAGTGTACGGCATTGGTTGTAAAGCAACAAAAGACTGCTAAGTAGACCTTGTGCGGCTTTTTCCCTCGGATTTTGTAGTGCACCCACAGCGGTCCACAAAAGTCAACACCGGAAATCATGAATGGTCTGTTTGGTGAGACGCGATCCGCTGGGAGGTTTCCCATTACTTGATTCATTAGTTGTGGTTTAGTTTTGGTGCACTTAACGCAGTTGTGAACTGTGTGACGAGTCATGATCTTTCCCTTGATATTCCAGAATTGTTGTCTCAGGATCGACAGGAGCGTCTGTGGTCCACAATGGTTGTGCTCGTCATGTTTCATTTTGAGCAGCATTTTTGTTACTGATTCATTGTATGGCATCAGTATGGGATGTTTGGCATCGAATGAAATGGGAGCGGCTTCTAGTCGACCTCCGACTCGTAGATCTCTTGATGAACCGAAGAACGTAGGCAATGGTGTGCTGAAGAAACTTGAAGGAGTTTCGATGATTGACGTGGTAGATCATTTGCTCTGTACTGTTTTGTGTCAATGTTACAGCCACTGTGTGTTTTCTCTTTCTTTCCAGGTCGGAATGTGGGTCTTGTTCCTTTAGGAACGGTTGGGGCCATGCTGATTCGTTCCCATGCAAGAAGATTGGTCCGTAAAGCCACACACTGCACGACATAAAGCTGGCAGCTGATATTCCGCGAGATAGTAGATCTGCTTTATTTTCCTTTTGATGGCACGTGGCGCCATTGGGGTGGAACGGATAATTCCTGAATTTTTGCCACTCGATTTGCCACAAAGGTGTGGAGCGATGAGGAAGTTGAATTAATCCACGATAATACAATTTGTGAATCGGCCCAGAAGAAAATTGGAGTGTCTTGGAATCTTAAGTCTTCTCGGACTCTATTTATGAGTTCAGCCCCTAGTACCGCCGCACACAATTCAAGTCGAAGGAGGGTTTGTTGTTTTACCGGAGCTATACGTGATTTTACGCAGAATAGTCTAACGAGACTTGTACGATCTTTATAGGTTGACCGCAAATAAACTGCTGCTCCATAGGCTTGCTCTGATGTATCCACAAATGTATGTATTTGTACGGATATTGGAGTCCCTTGATTAAACATGTGCCTTGAAACCTTGGCCTGATTGAGTGTTGAAAGGTTGTTTCTAAACGCTATCCATTCTTGTCTTAGGTGTTCGGTCAACTCATGGTCCCACTACAGTTTCAAGTGCCACAGTTGCTGCATAAATATTTTTGCTTTAACAACCACAGGGCCAAAGAGTCCTAGTGGATCGAAGATGCGTGCAATGTCGGAGCTGACTGATCGCTTCGTGAGTATGGAAATGTCGGATAACTGAGCTCTTCCGCACAATTGGCCCGACTTTGGCTGCCAAATGAGACCCAGCGTTTTTATTGCGCAGTGAATTGATTCGCTGAAGTCAAGGCTGATTTTGTGGTCCTTCGCTGGGAGATCCTGAAGTAATGCTGGATGGTTTGCACACCATTTGCGTAGTTTGAATCCGGCGCTGTGAAGTAGTGAAGTGACTTGAGCTTGGGCTTCCTTTGCCAGTGGGATACTATCTGCTCCGCTGATGCAGTCGTCGACATAAAAATCATCTTGAAGTAGTCGTGCTCCAGCTGGATGGGTAATCTTATTTTGGAGTGCTAGATATTGTAAGCATTTGGTGGCCAGGTAGGGTGCTGATGATGTTCCGTATGTTACGGTTTTAAGTTTGTAATACTTGATCTCATCAGTTGGTCGCCTTCTCCAAATGATGAACTGGTACATTTGATCATCTTCCTTGATGAGGATCTGCCTGTACATTTTCTCGATGTCGGCTGTAAAAACGTACTTGTGGAGTCGGAATCGAAGGAGGATGGAGAATAGTTTATTTTGTATTGTGGGCCCTGTGTGAAGAATGTCATTAAGCGATAACCCAGATGACGTCTTTGCGGATGCATCGAACACCACACGTAGTTTGGTTGTGCTGCTGTCTGGTTTCAAGACGCAATGGTGTGGTATGAAGAAGTGGGATCCTTGGGTGGCTTCCTGTTTGACCTCTTCCATATGCTTCAGGGATTCATATTCATCCATAAACTTAACGTACTCCTCCTTTAGGTTTTGGTTTTTGCTAAGTCGTCTTTCAAGTGCTAGGAACCGATTGAAGGCTGTCCTTTTGGAGTCACCCAACGTTGTTCCATTTTCTCGAAAGGGTAGCCGTACGATGAAACGGTTGGTTTCAGATTTCGACACAGTTTGGGTGAAGTGTGTTTCGCAGTACCTTTCTGTTGCCGTCAATGGTCGCGAAGTGGTTTCGAAATCGTCGATCCTCCAGAATTGTTCGATTAATTCATTTGTAGAGTCGTCTTCGCAGAATATCCCACATGTTGCTGTGTTGGGTGTGACGTCTCCAATTTTCCCAGCTACGATCCAACCTTAAACGGTGTTTTGGAGGATAGGCATCCTGTCTCCCATTTGTATCTTCTCTGGTCGCATCAGATGATGGTAAAATTCTGCTCCCAGTAGAATATCGATCTTATCCGATCGGTGGAAGTTTGGATCAGCTAGCTTGATATTATCCGGTATGTTCCAGGTGGTAGTATCCAGATTTTGAGTGGGTTGAGGTGAAACAATGCTTGGAAGTATGAATGCTTCTACCCTGCATTCAAAGTTTCCGCTTGTTGATCGTAGTAAAATATCTACTCGCTGATTTGAGCTTCGTATTCTCCTGCCAATGCCTTCGATGCAGAGTGAAGATGGTGTTAGTGATAGAGAGAGACGTTTGATGAGTCTCTCCGTTATTAGATTTATCTGCGAGCCGGAATCCAACATAGCTCGTACCTCACATCGTTGACCGTTGTTTGCGATGATAGCCACCATTGCAGTGGCTAGAAGTATGTAACCTTGTTTGTTATTTACTTGCTGGATCGTGGCTACAGTTGTCGGAGCCAGCCCTTCGTTAGAAGGTGTTGTGGTTGCCCGTTCAAGATGCAACAGGGTATTGTGCTTCCCTGAGCATTTGGTGCAACATCGTGCAGTGCATGTTTTAGCTCTGTGGTCGGTTTTGAAGCAGTTGCCGCAAAGCCGTCGTTTTTGGGTCCATTTGAGCCGTTTTGCTGATGACATCCTGAGGAATTTTTCGCAGTAGTACATAGAGTGGCCCTTGGTTCCACATACCTTGCATCCTTCGATATTGGAGGTGGCCACGGTTGTTATTGCTCTGGCCTTGTCCTTTCCTCCCGCCGCTTCTAAGGCTTCGAACCGGGATTTCAAAAACCTTAAGAACTTATCTATTGTTTGCAGTTCTCGTGGGTTTCGCAGAGATTGTTCGTATAGAAGATGGGTAGCTCGATCTAATTTTTTGATCAGTAGGTGTATGAGGAGTGGGTCCCAGGTGTCTGTCTCGATGCCCAGCGTTTTGAGTGCTGCTAGGCATTCATGAATGGCGTCATGAAACTCTCTGATTGCCTTCATCTCTGAGTTTATATTTGGTAAACCGGTAAGTCGTTGGATCAGTGCTGATGTGAGGGCCCTTTTGTTGCTGAATCGGTCCTGTAGCGTTTTCCAAGCTAGCTGGTAATTATCCTCGGTTAACTGAAGGTGTCGCAATAACCGCTCTGCATCGCCTGATACGTTTGCCTTCAGATACCACATTTTTTGGATTGGTGGTAATGGCTGATCATGAATCATTTTCTGGAAGATGTCAGAAAATGTCTGCCATTTCAAATGATCTCCGTCAAATTTGGGTATCGTCATCTTGGGCAGTTGAATAGCCGGATGGTCCGCTGCTTGTCTTGACATCTTTTCGTTTTGATTGTTTGCCGTTGCTCTTCTTAATAGAGCTTGATTCCTTAGAACCTCGGCTTCTAATTCGATGTACAAGTCGATATTATATCCCTTGGCTACTGGATCGTCATCTGTTTCACAAATTGAGTAGTGGATCTCTTCAATTTGACTCCACAGTTTATTCATGGCCTGTAGGCATTGGGTTGGTGCTTCTTCCTTGGCCGTTCGGTGGATGATTCGGGCCAAAGAACTCATCATTGTCTTCTGTCGTCTTTGAAGAACCTCAAAGTCTTTCTTGTCCTCTTGATTAGGGACTAGAGGAAGTTTCTTGATGATAGGAGATGATGATCGTGGGTTGCTGGTTGACGATTGTGTCTCGTCTGGCCTTACTGTCGGTTTTTGTCCGAGCACAGCCTTTTCGTTGGTGCTGGACCTAATCTGTGCCAGCGAATCACTCAAGATCTGACTATAATTGGTGTATAGCTGCTTGATCTTGGTGTAGTAATCGGAGGAGAAATATTCATCCTCTAGTGGAACCGCCGTGAGAGAACGAATACTGGTGTCAGTGGTTTCGAATGTTTCCCATATGGCATCCAGTCGGTTTAGTCTGGAGGTGAAATATTCTTCCGTGGTTTTTCGGGTAGGGGAATCCTTCGTAAAGTTCCGGATGATCTGCTGGATCTCTTCACCCAGTCCCTTTTGACTCGAAGTCAATTGCTCCATATTGTGTATATCTTCCGTGTCGGGTCCTCAAACGATGTGTAGAAGTCCCACGCTGAAGATCACGTCGGGGTCACCAAAAATGATGAATTAAATGTGCCTTGATTGGGACAATAACAAGCGGTTGCACTTGATTGTGAAGGCAGGTTGTGACAACAAGCGATTGCACTTGTTGTTCTTGTTGACAATTGTGAGCCATGCACTTTAACTTGTTCACACTGAATTGAAGTATAGGATGTAGAAGAAAGGCGACGATCATGAGTGGTGATTGATTGTATTTATTGGTGGGCCGAGTGCCTCTCGTAGAATACCCCTTTCGTCTAAAATTGGTGCTAGGGTGATTAATGTATTAGATCTGCATAATCCCTTGTGGCTCTTGAGGTCTTGGATTTCCTTCCCGAATTCAGATCCTTGTACTTGCCTTATGATAGCCGTGAGAGCTTCGGTGAGTTCCATAGGTGATAGTGCTGTATGGGTTACCTTATTTGTGTCTATTTTTCTGTATCTCTTGATGAACCGAAGAACGTAGGCAATGGTGTGCTGAAGAAACTTGAAGGAGTTGCGATGATTGACGTGGTAGATCATTTGCTCTGTACTGTTTTGTGTCAATGTTACAGCCACTGTGTGTTTTCTCTTTCTTTCCAGGTCGGAATGTGGGTCTTGTTCCTTTAGGAACGGTTGGGGCCATGCTGATTCGTTCCCATGCAAGAAGATTGGTCCGTAAAGCCACACACTGCACGACATAAAGCTGGCAGCTGATATTCCGCGAGATAGTAGATCTGCTTTATTTTCCTTTGATGGCACGTGGCGCCATTGGGGTGGAACGGATAATTCCTGAATTTTTGCCACTCGATTTGCCACAAAGGTGTGGAGCGATGAGGAAGTTGAATTAATCCACGATAATACAATTTGTGAATCGGCCCAGAAGAAAATTGGAGTGTCTTGAAATCTTAAGTCTTCTCGGACTCTATTTATGAGTTCAGCCCCTAGTACCGCCGCACACAATTCAAGTCGAGGGAGGGTTTGTTGTTTTACCGGAGCTATACGTGATTTTGCGCAGAGTAGTCTAACGAGACTTGTACGATCTTTATAGGTTGACCGCAAATAAACTGCTGCTCCATAGGCTTGCTCTGATGTATCCACAAATGTATGTATTTGTACGGATATTGGAGTCCCTTGATTAAACATGTGCCTTGAAACCTTGGCCTCATTGAGTGTTGAAAGGTTGTTTCTAAACGCTATCCATTCTTGTCTTAGGTGTTCGGGCAACTCATGGTCCCACTACAGTTTCAAGTGCCACAGTTGCTGCATAAATATTTTTGCTTTAACAACCACAGGGCCAAAGAGTCCTAGTGGATCGAAGATGCGTGCAATGTCGGAGCTGACTGATCGCTTCGTGAGTATGGAAATGTCGGATAACTGAGCTCTTCCGCACAATTGGCCCGACTTTGGCTGCCAAATGAGACCCAGCGTTTTTATTGCGCAGTGAATTGATTCGCTGAAGTCAAGGCTGATTTTGTGGTCTTCCGCTGGGAGATCCTGAAGTAATGCTGGATGGTTTGCACACCATTTGCGTAGTTTGAATCCGGCGCTGTGAAGTAGTGAAGTGACTTGAGCTTGGCCTTCCTTTGCCAGTGGGATACTATCTGCTCCGCTGATGCAGTCGTCGACATAAAAATCATCTTGAAGTAGTCGTGCTCCAGCTGGATGGGTAATCTTATTTTGGAGTGCTAGATATTGTAAGCATTTGGTGGGCAGGTAGGGTGCTGATGATGTTCCGTATGTTACGGTTTTAAGTTTGTAATACTTGATCTCATCAGTTGGTCGCCTTCTCCAAATGATGAACTGGTACATTTGATCATCTTCCTTGATGAGGATCTGCCTGTACATTTTCTCGATGTCGGCTGTAAAAACGTACTTGTGGAGTCGGAATCGAAGGAGGATGGAGAATAGTTTATTTTGTATTGTGGGCCCTGTGTGAAGAATGTCATTAAGCGATAACCCAGATGACGTCTTTGCGGATGCATCGAACACCACACGTAGTTTGGTTGTGCTGCTGTCTGGTTTCAAGACGCAATGGTGTGGTATGAAGAAGTGGGATCCTTGGGTGGCTTCCTGTTTGACCTCTTCCATATGCTTCAGGGATTCATATTCATCCATAAACTTAACGTACTCCTCCTTTAGGTTTTGGTTTTTGCTAAGTCGTCTTTCAAGTGCTAGGAATCGATTGAAGGCTGTCCTTTTGGAGTCACCCAACGTTGTTCCATTTTCTCGAAAGGGTAGCCGTACGATGAAACGGTTGGTTTCAGATTTCGACACAGTTTGGGTGAAGTGTGTTTCGCAGTACCTTTCTGTTGCCGTCAATGGTCGCGAAGTGGTTTCGAAATCGTCGATCCTCCAGAATTGTTCGATTAATTCATTTGTAGAGTCGTCTTCGCAGAATATCCCACATGTTGCTGTGTTGGGTGTGACGTCTCCAATTTTCCCAGCTACGATCCAACCTTAAACGGTGTTTTGGAGGATAGGCATCCTGTCTCCCATTTGTATCTTCTCTGGTCGCATCAGATGATGGTAAAATTCTGCTCCCAGTAGAATATCGATCTTATCCGATCGGTGGAAGTTTGGATCAGCTAGCTTGATATTATCCGGTATGTTCCAGGTGGTAGTATCCAGATTTTGAGTGGGTTGAGGTGAAACAATGCTTGGAAGTATGAATGCTTCTACCCTGCATTCAAAGTTTCCGCTTGTTGATCGTAGTAAAATATCTACTCGCTGATTTGAGCTTCGTATTCTCCTGCCAATGCCTTCGATGCAGAGTGAAGATGGTGTTAGTGATAGAGAGAGACGTTTGATGAGTCTCTCCGTTATTAGATTTATCTGCGAGCCGGAATCCAACATAGCTCGTACCTCACATCGTTGACATTTGTTTGCGATGATAGCCACCCTTGCAGTGGCTAGAAGTATGTAACCTTGTTTGTTATTTACTTGCTGGATCGTGGCTACAGTTGTCGGAGCCAGCCCTTCGTTAGGAGGTGTTGTGGTTGCCCGTTCAAGATGCAACAGGGTATTGTGCTTCCCTGAGCATTTGGTGCAACATCGTGCAGTGCATGTTTTAGCTCTGTGGTCGGTTTTGAAGCAGTTGCCGCAAAGCCGTCGTTTTTGGGTCCATTTGAGCCGTTTTGCTGATGACATCCTGAGGAATTTTTCGCAGTAGTACATAGGGTGGCCCTTGGTTCCACATACCTTGCATCCTTCGATATTGGAGGTGGCCACGGTTGTTATTGCTCTGGCCTTGTCCTTTCCTCCCGCCGCTTCTAAGGCTTCGAACCGGGATTTCAAAAACCTTAAGAACTTATCTATTGTTTGCAGTTCTCGTGGGTTTCGCAGAGATTGTTCGTATAGAAGATGGGTAGCTCGATCTAATTTTTTGATCAGTAGGTGTATGAGGAGTGGGTCCCAGGTGTCTGTCTCGATGCCCAGCGTTTTGAGTGCTGCTAGACATTCATGAATGGCGTCATGAAACTCTCTGATTGCCTTCATCTCTGAGTTTATATTTGGTAAACCGGTAAGTCGTTGGATCAGTGCTGATGTGAGGGCCCTTTTGTTGCTGAATCGGTCCTGTAGCGTTTTCCAAGCTAGCTGGTAATTATCCTCGGTTAACTGAAGGTGTCGCAATAACCGCTCTGCATCGCCTGATACGTTTGCCTTCAGATACCACATTTTTTGGATTGGTGGTAATGGCTGATCATGAATCATTTTCTGGAAGATGTCAGAAAATGTCTGCCATTTCAAATGATCTCCGTCAAATTTGGGTATCGTCATCTTGGGCAGTTGAATAGCCGGATGGTCCGCTGCTTGTCTTGACATCTTTTCGTTTTGATTGTTTGCCGTTGCTCTTCTTAATAGAGCTTGATTCCTTAGAACCTCGGCTTCTAATTCGATGTACAAGTCGATATTATACCCCTTGGCTACTGGATCGTCATCTGTTTCACAAATTGAGTAGTGGATCTCTTCAATTTGACTCCACAGTTTATTCATGGCCTGTAGGCATTGGGTTGGTGCTTCTTCCTTGGCCGTTCGGTGGATGATGCGGGCCAAAGAACTCATCATTGTCTTCTGTCGTCTTTGAAGAACCTCAAAGTCTTTCTTGTCCTCTTGATTAGGGACTAGAGGAAGTTTCTTGATGATAGGAGATGATGATCGTGGGTTGCTGGTTGACGATTGTGTCTCGTCTGGCCTTACTGTCGGTTTTTGTCCGAGCACAGCCTTTTCGTTGGTGCTGGACCTAATCTGTGCCAGCGAATCACTCAAGATCTGACTATAATTGGTGTATAGCTGCTTGATCTTGGTGTAGTAATCAGAGGAGAAATATTCATCCTCTAGTGGAACCGCCGTGAGAGAACGAATACTGGTGTCAGTGGTTTCGAATGTTTCCCATATGGCATCCAGTCGGTTTAGTCTGGAGGTGAAATATTCTTCCGTGGTTTTTCGGGTAGGGGAATCCTTCGTAAAGTTCCGAATGATCTGCTGGATCTCTTCACCCAGTCCCTTTTGACTCGAAGTCAATTGCTCCATATTGTGTATATCTTCCGTGTCGGGTCCTCAAACGATGTGTAGAAGTCCCACGCTGAAGATCACGTCGGGGTCACCAAAAATGATGAATTAAATGTGCCTTGATTGGGACAATAACAAGCGGTTGCACTTGATTGTGAAGGCAGGTTGTGACAACAAGCGATTGCACTTGTTGTTCTTGTTGACAATTGTGTGCCATGCACTTTAACTTGTTCACACTGAATTGAAGTATAGGATGTAGAAGAAAGGCGACGATCATGAGTGGTGATTGATTGTATTTATTGGTGGGCCGAGTGCCTCTTTTATATTTGCTTATAATTAATTGCTTAAAGTGCTAACATCATGACATATTTCTTAATGCTACAATTACCTAATTGCTAAAAGTGCTAACCTAGACAACATAGTTCTTAATGCTAATTGTGGTAGTGTGTGGTAGAAAGACTGGGAGGTTCTTCAAAGACGACAGAAGACAATGATGAGTTCTTTGACCCGCATCATCCACGGAATGGCCAAGGAAGAAGCACCAACCCAATGCCTACAGGCCATGAATAAACTGTGGAGTCAAATAGCAAGCCTATGGAGCAGCAGTTTATTTGCGGTCAACCTATAAAGATCGAACAAGTCTCGTTAGACTACTCTGCGCAAAATCACGTATAGCTCCGGTAAAACAACAAATCCTCCCTCGACTTGAATTGTGTGCGGCGGTACTAGGGGCTGAACTCACAAACAGAGTCGGAGAAGACTTAAGATTCCAAGACACTCCAATTTTCTTCTGGACCGATTCACAAATTGTATTATCGTGGATTAATTCAACTTCCTCATCGCTCCACACCTTTGTGGCCCAAAAATGTTGAATTAAATGTGCCTTGATTGGGACAATAACAAGCGATTGCACTTGATTGTGAAGGCAGGTTGTGACAACAAGCGATTGCACTTGTTGTTCTTGTTGGCAATTGTGAGCCAAGCACTTTAACTTGTTCACACTGAATTGAAGTATAGGATGTAGAAGAAAGACGACGATCAATGAGTGGTGATTGATTGTATTTATTGGTGGACCAAGTGCCTCTTTTTATACCCTATTCTAAGGGTATATTAATTTTCACGCATAGTTTGTAACATACCTTAATATTGCCCGTAGACCCCTAAAAGTTACTATATTTATGATCAGCATCGATAGTAATGTCGATCTAGCCATGTCCGTCCGTCCGTCTGTAGCCAAAAATTAGGCCTTTAAACTGGACCTAGAGAGCTGAAATTTTAACCATATACTCTCTAGGGTCCCGAAATAATCAAGTTTACGAATTTTTGAAATCCGCCCACAGACACGCCCACAAACTCAAAAAAACCAAATTTTGGAAAAAATCGAATTTTGAGCTAGAAAGCTGAAATTTTTTATATATGATCTATGACTCCTAAAACTGCTCGGGATAAACAATTTTCAAAATCCGCCCACTGACACGCCCACAAATAAATAAAATAATTTTTTTATACCCTATTCTAAGGGTATATTAATTTTTGAAAATCCAAAGTTTCAGCTAGGGAGCTGAAATTTATAGTATATACTCTCTATGGGCCCTTTATGCTCATGTGTAAATATTTTCAAAATCCGCCCACTGACACGCCCACAATTTTTTTTTTTTTTTTTTGAAAATTCAAAGTTTGAGCTAGGGAGCTGAAATTTATAATATATACTCTCTAGGGGCCCTTTATTCTCATGTGTTAATTTTTTTTAAATCCGCCTACTGACACGCCCACAATTAAATAAAACAATTTTATTGAAACACCCAAGTTTGAGCTAGGGAGCGTTGTTTTTTTGATAAAATCCTTTAAATGTTATATAACAAAATATGTAGAGCGTTCTTAACAATTCAACCATACTTAGACTTTTGTCACGCCCACTTATGAGGGATAGGAATAAGAATAGGGTATCCAACAGTTTGCCCAAGCGGACTGTAGCCCGTCCCTATGTTTATACTTATAATTAATTGCTTAAAGTGCTAACATGATGACATATTTCTTAATGCTACAATTACCTAATTGCTAAAAGTGCTAACTTAGACAACATAGTTCTTAATGCTAATTGCTTAAGCTATATGATGCGTTAGCAAAACAAGCGATGGTGTTTTGTTTATTGTTTGTGACTGAGTGGGTCACTAGGTGCGGTGTTTGTTGCACTCGATGTGTTGCTTAACAGCTTGCACTTTCCTAGGGTCCTTGTCGATTGTCTTGTAGGATATTTTTTTTAACCAAGGTAAGATATTCTGGTTGCAAAGAACTTGCACTTCGCTTTGTTAAGGTGAAGGTCCTTGTCTTGAAGTCTTTGGAAGCATCTGAATAGATTTTCTTCACACTCGCTTAGTGACTCTCCGTGGACGATGATGTCGTCAAAATAGGAGACAACACCGTTGAGGCCGTTTAGAATATGATCGAGTATTCTGTGGAATTCACTTGGTGCTGATTTAATGCCAAAACTCAGACGATTAATTTTGAATGTGACTTTGTGCGTTGAAATTGTTTGTATGATCGCACTCATATCGTCAACTTCTATGTGCAGATACGCTTTATAAAGGTCTAGTTTACAGAAGAATCTGGAGTTTCTGAGATTGTTTACCAATTCGTCGATCCGGGGAATAGAATAATGCGCATCAGTTAGTTGTTTGTTCACAGCAACTTTGTAGTCAAAGCATAACCTCACCTTTCCATCAGCTTTTGGCACGGCTACGATAGGTGAGCCCCAATCGCTTTTGTCGATTGGTGTAATTATTCCGTTTTTTTCCAGTAAAGAAAGCTCTTGTTCAACCTTGTCTCTAATCGCAAAAGGAATAGTACGTGCCTTGATAAGCACAGGTCTAGCGTTACTTCTTAATTGTAAAGAGCATTTGACGCCTGGAATTTTCCCAACCGACTGTTCGAATATTTTTGGAAACCACTTCTCAAATTGATCGATTGACTTTACCTGGAGTACAGCTTGAGTGTTGCACGGATATTTGATGGGCTGGCTGATTTTGTCTATTTCTTGAAGGCTGATATTAAGATGACGAATAAATGTCCTACCTAGTAAAGGTGAAAATGCATCAGGAACAATAAACAGTTGTTCAATCGACTTCATATTGTTGTACCTCACCGGTACATTCACAACTCCTAGGGGTGCCACGATCCCTGCATCGTAAGTTCTGAACTTCACAAAACATTTTTTGAGTTTAGTATTCAACTTTAAGCGTTTGAACTCGTTGCTGGGGAGTAGTGTGTAACCGGATCCAGAGTCTACTTCAATTTCATATTTACTTGTGGCTGGGTCTGTAGCAAATAATCAATTATAAGTTGACGTTGACTGGAAATTCTGAAAATCTGTCACATTTGATATGTTTCTGGATGCTGACTGGCTTGAGGTTGGCGTAGCATTCTAGTTTTTAACTAAAGTTGAAATGCACACTTTTGACACATGGCCTTGCATACGATAAGAGGAACACTTAAGTTTGTGCGAAGCAACTTTGCGCTTTTTAAAGCGCAGTAATTATTGAACCTCTCGATATATTGCTCGAAGCTTTCTAGATCAGCATAAAAAACTTCGAAATTTGCGGCGATGACGGTCGTTTAAGTGGCAGCCGCAGATTGAGGAGGAATTGGGATAATTGTGCGGTGTCCATTGGTTTCCTGTTTTAGCCTTGTCGGCACAAGCAAGGGGACACAATAGACCAATAGGTCGCAGTGTAATATACCCTAACCAAATATTATTATTATTATTATTACTTGTCGCCAAAATGCTATATATTTGGGAATGAAATAAATGTATGCTAATAACACTTGGGTATAATACTTTATTCTTTCAATTATCTTTGTGACAGAAATGTAGCCTATATAATTCACGTGTTCCTCGACTGCGTAACAAAAGAGAATGACAGAGCTGATGATGACAAAAGATGACAGCTCATGTCAGCCGCCGATGACAGGTAGAGACAACTGGTCGCGTACACAACACTTGACAGAATAGTCAATGCCACTTATATGAACTTCGCTTAAGTCTGAAAACACAGCGGATCAAACAAAACGTTTTTGATTCGAATTTGAAAAAATCCGTTTTTTATCTGAACACACACCAAGCGAAACAGAATGTAACAAAACAAAACGTATTGTTTTCTTGTTTCGTTTGGTGTGCGTTGAAATAAAACAAAATGGAGTTTGCGACTTGCTTTTAGTGTTGTTGGTTAACATGTGGCCGGACTCAGACGATGAAGTTGTGCCAATCTTACATATAATTTTTGAAGCAAAAGCAGAGTTAAGAACTAACCCTGAAAAATTCAATAATTTCACCAAAATACGGATTGAAACTTTTGATTATTTGCTGGGATTAATCAAAAATAATCAGGAAACGAGATACGAACTATCGTAAAAGCATAACTCCGGCTGAAAGATTTATAACTCTACGGTAAGTAAAAACAAATAACAGAGTAAATATAGATGCAAATAAAGCTGTAAAGTGCAATGAAAGAAGTAAAGAAAAACAAGGGAATCAAATAGTTTTGCAAAAAACAACAGGTCAGCTATCGGCAACGAAACCTCTTTTTCTGTTTTGCTTTGGTTTTTATGTTTCGTTTCATTTGGTGTGTGTTGCGCCATAAGAAAGTAGGCAATTATCGTCAACGACGCTGGATCGAAACAGTTTTGTTGCATTCGGTGTGTGTTGTTCGTATACAATGGCATGTATTTTCGACAATCACGACCGAAACACTTCAAAACAAAAGCGTGTGTTTTGTTTCGATTTCGTTGGTTTGTGTAGTCTCATAAGAAACAATGTTCTCTTGCGTTGTTTTGAATGAACAACCATATTTCTTACAATTGCTATTTTTTTTGGGCGCCCAGCGCCTGTAAGTATATTATATTATTCATTCCGGTTTTTCTTTCTATATTTTCTCTAATTATTCCACTTTTTTTGACAAGCATAGACACATTGACTTTGTGTTGTCAAGAAACTTATAATTTAACTTGGTTTTGTATGTGGTATCTCACAATTTTCCCGTTTTTGGTTTTGTTTACATCAATTTCCTTTGCGTTGTTTTGAATGAACAACCATATTTCTTACAATTGCTACCACGTGAAGTGGACGGCTGGAGTTACAGCGCTGTTTCACGGTTCGCCACAACCGATCATCAGACTCCTTTTTCCTATGGTACTGGTCTGTGTTTTTTCCTTGTATCCCGAAAATCCATTTACTTCCACTGGGATTCGAACCTAGACCAGCTGCTTCTCAGGCAAGCACTCATCCACTGTGCCATTGAAGCCACGAGTTTCAGTTCATCCAGTTTGTATTTTTTATTTTTTTTTGATTTTCTTTGGGCAGCCCAGCGCCTGTAAATTAAACACATTTTTCTTTATCCGGTGTGTTTTTTCGGCGCAGTGACATAAGTCCCCGGGACATAAGACCCAACTTTTTCACATAACTCCCAAAATTTATTTGGGACTTATGTCCCACACCATCGGGACATAAGTTCCAAAATATTTTGTCGAAGATGGGACATAAGTCCCAAATTTTCGGAGAGATCTGTAATCTCGGTGCAGTGAAATAATGCCAAACGAAATAAACGAATTTCACTTTGCAGTAGTAAAATAAAGCCATACGAATTAATTTACCCAAAGTGCAATAAGGCCAAGTGCTAAAATAAAACCTCGCACCTACTCCAAATCAAACAGTGACCCCAAGCATATCACCCTCCTTGGGGTCACTGTTTGATTTTGAGTAGGTGCAAGGGAAAATTGTTGAAAACAGGACCAATGGAAAGTGAAATTGGCCTTATTTCACTTTCACATCATTTGGTGAGACATAAGTCATAAATTTTACTTTTCGGAGTTATGTCCCACTTAGGTGAGACATAAATCCCAAATCAATTTTGGGAGTTATGTCCCACTTAAGTGAGACATAAGTCCCAAAAGAAAAAGTTGGGACTTATGTCCCTGCGCAGTTTTTTCAGCCTTAGTAAAACACAAAATTTATTACGGACCCTTTTTTCCAATTTGTTAACTACAAACTCGCTTAACTGAACAAATCGGCTAACTAAATGAATTGTTAATACAGAAACTATTATATATTATATAAGATTATTATTTTTCCGTTTACCTTATATACAAACAAATTTGCTTATTCTACAAAATATACAAAAGTGCAACTCAGCACAATCGTTTATAATTACAAAATTAATGAAACTTAATTCTAGTCTGGACAGATCATATTCACGTATGAAGGTCATGCGTATTTATGATCCGCGTGCAATGTTGTCGTGGATAGACCAATTGTGGGAAATTTTGTTGTGGGCGCAACATGGTGGGACCTCCCTCAAACTGACGAAAGGCAAAAATTGGCTTCTTCAAAGGACCTTTGGCTTGTTGCCCCTTCTGTGACGTTTGGTTTATGTGGATTATTCTTTGTTCTTTGAATGATGACTGCAATAAATACTCTGAGCATCAGTAATCCTTTTGATCCTCAAAGTGAATGATGATGAATTCAGTGGGTTTTGAACTCATACAGTATGTGCTCAAGATTAACCAGTAGAAAATCTGATGATTGAATGATGAAGGTAAAACTTTCATTGTGCAAAGTAGGTACTGGTAGAACCTTATAAATCATTATACTTCAATGATCATGTTTTTTCGAGTTGCTTTTACTCGTGAACGAGAGCTGTGCCCAGGGGCCTGTAACACAACATGACAAGTCGACAAGTCTTTACTCACTTATCAAACTATACTTGTCCGACAAGGACAAGTCTATTCTGTAACACAACGCAAACTGTTGCACTTGTCAGAATAATAAATTTCCCTCGACTTGTCCACATTGTTTGACAAGTGATCAATGAGTTAAGATGGCAAAAATTTCTGACGACAAAAAGATTGCTATTCTAACAAAAATTAGAGAAGAAAAGGATATTCTTTTTGGTGGATTTAGCGGAGTCTTAACAAAAGAAGATAAATGTCATAAATAGAAAGAAGTATTCTGTTTGGCTAAAAGTCTAAATGCTATTCCACAAAACAAGAATTGGGAGTATATAAGAGACGTTTTTTGGGAAAACGTAAAAAAAATTGTAAGTACATAATATATTATTAATATTTCTGTTATTTTTGATTTTTAAGTGGTACACAAAACAATTTTCTAGACAAAAGTAGACAACTCGAAAAAACCGGTTCTGCGGGTGGGAGAGGCTGCATATTAACTGCTTGCGATAACATTGTGCTCGAACATCGTTGGACTAGGTGTACCAGAGTCTTTGGCTTTTACTAATGGTTTGTATTAATGCATAATGTTAGTATATAATTGTATAGCTAAAGTTTCATACTTTGTAGATTCAGGGGGTACTCCCACTACTGTTACGGGAAATAATGTTCCTAAACAAATACTCTTCAATCATTCAACAAGAAGAGAGTTTAGTACGTTTTTGTGCATTTTTTTAAGTAATATCAAACATATAAATTTAAGCAGAAAGAAAAACATCAAACGAAGAAGAATCTCATTTCATTTTTTAAAAAAAGGAAACTGGTGATTGAAAATCTGGAGATTTCCAAATATAAAGGAAAATTGGAGATTGCTCTTTTGTAGAAAAAGCTTGGCTATCCTCCTTCAACTTTAACTAAAAGTTTAGAAGAGAGCATCAGCATTGATAATGAAAGGAGCTGTGAATTTGCTGACAGCGAAAATGAAAGGGTTTTAGAATTGAATGAATTTTAAGATCGAGTACATAGTACATTATTTAACTTTTAAGTTTTATTTTAAAGAAATTGAATTTATGAATTTAAAATGTTTTTAAAACTATTCTTGGTTAAAAAAGTTAACAATTTGCTGCTGCCTCATCTCGGCTTCTCTGGTGGGCGTTGAAAACAAGTTTACATTTGGTATATCCTCATTTTCTTCAATTTGTTCGGCAGCTGTATCATTTATATGAATGTTATCATTGTTGTGACGAGAGAGATTACACAATATAACGCAGCATTTGAATATGTTTGCAGCATATACAGGATTGATAGGTGTTTTAAATAGGGAAATTTTTCCCTAAGTACTCCAAATGCGCATTCTATAAAACGTCGTGTGCGTTTGTGAGCCCTGTTGTATCGAATGACTGATATTTCATCTGTACCTGCCACTAATGGCGGCATTAGCCATGTTTTAAGCGGATATGCACTATCCCCAAGAATAACAGCATTGTCAAAAGGCCTCCATACTGCTTCCATCCTGTGGTATAAAGTGCTATTTCGCAGCACTCTCGCATCGTGAACACTGCCTGGCCAGTTTGCACTTAAGTAGTAAAATTGTAGGTCTGGCCCGCAAACTGCCATACAATTCAATGAGTGTGTGCCATGACGAGACGGAGGTGCATCAATATTAATTAATATGCCATCAACTGCGCTACAAACTTCCGGCATCCCACCTTTTTCATAAAATCCCTGTATAACACTGTGCACATTTTCGGGTCAACATACTTGTTTGCTGAATTCTACTTTAATTACTGCCTGAGTAATCTCTCTAACGCAACGACAAAACGTCATTTTGCTAATACCGTGCATGTCACCTATGGTATGGTATTGTGCACCAGAACCAAACCAATGTAGAGCAATTAAAAGTTTTTGATAAACGGTCAGTGAGGTTTCTTTATTTGGATTGCACTGTAGTTTACCACTTAGCCTGTTAGTAAGATATTGTGTCGTTAATTTTGATATGCGAAACTTTTCAATAAACAAATGATAATCAATTTCAAAATTAATTCTTTGCTTGTAGACTTTTTTAATCTGTGACGAGATTCATTAGAATCACTTTCATCATCACTGTCAAAAAACTGGTTCAGAACGAGGAAATTTAAACAATAACCCACTTGTCATATTTCATTGTGACACTTTGTAACAAACGTTGGTAATCCTATTCGAACTGATTAACTAATAATATATGGATAAGACCTATACATGGGAATTCCTTTCACACGTCATCCCATGGGTCTTCAGGATTAGTTATCTTTAACACACTCTTTATTGTTGCACTCGCTCTTGTATTGCTATCGCTGATAAACGGTTGCAATTGTGTTAGTGTTATTATTTATTGTCGTCCCTTTCCGATCCCAACTTCCCTATTAAATGGCCAACGATGAGAGGCTGGGGAAGAAGGGGGTACGTCGTTCATCCAGGTCACACTTGCGTGCCCCTGACTCAATACAGGAGAGGGTACGGAGGTGTAGTTATTGGCCCTATCACCACTCCAGGTCACAGACACCCGATGGAGCAATGGTAGGAAGTTCAAATAGGTTGTTTAGGTAATGAGAGCTGTAGCATGCTTGCATCTAGCATGAACTAGCTCGCCGGATGGGGGGGATCTTGCGCCCATTCCTAAACTAATTGTTACTCTTTTTCATGCCGGGTACTTTCTCACTCTCAATAGTGTTCCTTCACTACGTAGGCATATCTTCACATCATTCTCTTTAGGGACCACGAGATCAAACTCAAGCACAACATGGGGAAATCTTAAGATGGAAGTAGATTCCCTGTAGGGTGTGCCCTCCCCATAGTCATTGATACTGGATCGTGTCAAGACTCCTTTGGTCATTGCGCCACTTGATATTTACAATGATCCCTAATCTGCAGTCGTGAACCTCTTTAGTTCACGCTTTCGGTCAGTACACCAGGGTCTAGGCTTTATTCCCCCTTCTCATGCAGTGTCTAGCCCTGCATAGCTGTGGAGCAAGGATTATTTATGAGCCAGACGAAAGGTGTTAGATTCAACAGTTTATTCATTTAAAAGATTATTCAACATAAGCTTACTATCTAAATCATATAGTTTTAAATGATTAAGTCTCTAATGTTAAATCTACTTAATTATAATTGGGTGGTTTTCAAGTTACTAAAACTAAAATGGACAATACAGACATTAATTTATCAAAGACAATAATTCCACTGAGAACTTTTAAGCCTGAACTGAGTTAGACTCCTAATTCCAATTCTATATAATTCAGTGGGTGTTACAACCGTATGTGGCACGATGTGTCCACTTCTAATTGGGTTGTAGAATTATACCACTTTATACATGAGCATGAAATATTCGCTGTACACTCATTAGGTGGTGGTGAGGTACGCTAAAGCGATATAGCACATTTAATTGCGCTAATGGTGCCTAGATGGCGTGGCACTGGCCTTCAGGAATTTGTATTGAGGTGTTTTAATTTAATATTTCACAAATTTGTCAATCACCACACTATCCTAGATCTGTTCACTCAATTTGTCTATCTGTTCCATTATAGGACTCATCGACTCTTTATTCAATCCCGCTGTTTTGTCTTTCTTTGTAGATCGTCCCACTTGGTGTGCACAGCAATGATGGTACGACGTAATCTAGACACTTGGGCAAAGTTTATATGTTAAGCGATTAAGAAAAAGGAGCAAATTTTTGAACGATCTTCACAAATTTTATACGAGAATGCAAACGCCACAAAATTAGAATACTTAGGATTACCTTGCGGTCACAAAATACCTAACTTAGTCTACCTTACTGTTTTCCGGTCTGATGTGTATCTCCTTGTTTCAGGTACATAGGTAGATACATGATGACGAGTGCGGCAATGTTCCCGTTGGATATGAAGCGGTATCTGGTGGTGGTGATACTCTTTCTATTGTGAGGGTGCAAATCTGGATTTGGTGTGCAACCGTCCTTGGCACTGTTGTTTGAAAGATAACGCTTTATCTGAATCTGCTGGTGGTCATTAGCAGGCGGCTGGTCACTGTATAAATTGCTGAATATGCGTGTTGGTGTTGGACGCACGTGTCTTTTCCACGCATGCGGGTCTCTCTAGCTTTTGTACTCTTTCATGGACGTCTTGGTCGTCGTTCTTTTCATCCAGCTCAGGTGGCAGGATGCTGGGATGACGGTGACTGCGTCGGACGAATGAGTGTTGTTGGCTGCTTGCTTAGAGGCTCCGGTGAATTAAGGATGTACTTCTCTGCTGGCCGGAGGCATTATATTTAGTTCACTGCGGTGGTTTATTGCTTGATTTTGTGGTGTGAATCACTGATATCCTTCTCTGCTGGTCGGAGGCATTATCGGTAATTCTTTGTGTACTCTGTGTACTTTGTGTAATACAATTATGAACATGTATTACGTACACAGTCGATGGCCGTCGTCAGGCGAGATGTTCTCTTTGGAAGGTGGATATTCGACGATCTCGATGATATACACAATCCTGTACGACGCCGTGTTCTGTCTGCGAGGAAATTGTTTTATGAGTATAGCATAATTTCTCGGTGAATCTACCAAATCATCTACTGTCACTTGTGTGTGTATCTACTAATTATATTAATTAGACTTACCAATTGCTGATGAATTGACTGGTTTGCAATACTCCGGCTTTTGTTATAAATTTATTTCTAGCTGGGGAAGTTGCGTCTGCTGCTGTCGATGGCCATCGATAAAAGAAAGAATTATCGAAAGTGGATGTCGCAGAACATGGCGGATTTAATCTTCCGGCATTTTCGTTGTCTTATGTATTTCTTTGCCTGCCGTTGGTATTCCTTGTCAGAGGTAGATATATGTCGGGTTACAAGTAGTTTATATGTTCGCAAACAATTTACTTGTGCTAACGAGTTGTTATTCGTTAGTTTGCAGAAATATAAAAAGTGATGGATTGCCTTTGTATCATGACCCCTACAAACCAGTTCAATTGTTCAAGCCCTGGTGATGGACAATTGGATGGAACAGGACATGATTAAATTCTACTGCTACCGCACCGGTATGTTCTATCGGTAAATTGCGCTCATAATCGAATATCCTTGGCATGGAACACGCCTAGGTCGTTGCCTTTTAGGTCTTGGAGTTCTAATATATTTTTGGCGACTATCGCCTTGATTATGGCAGGAACGAATTTATGGCCATTTGGGTCGCTTTCATTTGGCAATGTACTGGTCGAATCTTCAGAAATCACATTAGGGGCTATGCCGAAGGCTTTCCAAAAATTCACACCCAGATACAATTGCTGGTCTAAGTCTGGTATTATGTAAAAGACAATCTCTTTCGAGACGCCTTTGCAAACCACTGTGGTTTTGATTTTTCCCAATATAGGTTGCGATTGTCCGCTGGCGGTTCGCACATTTGCTTTAACTGGTGTTAGCTCGATCTTTGCATTTTCTATCAGTTTCAGTCCTCCTCTACCTAGGCAACTGATGCTAGCGCCGCTATCTAACAGGCCTTGCATTTGCTGTCCGAGAATTGATACTGTGGCGTACGGCCTTGGGTCTCTGAGGCCGCATCTTCTTACTGCAGAAAGAACCTTGAATAGATTCCGTTTATTTTCAAAATCTTCTCGTAGTCTTTGAACTGGTTCAGGTTGGTCGCGCATAAATATTCTGTTGCGAATTCGATGATAGTCATTCATTCGCTCTATTAATCGTCAGCCTAGGGGCATTTGTGGTTATATGTGGTGTTCTTAAAATTGTCACGTTTGGGACACTTAGTTCTGTTGAATTATCAGAGCTAAGTGTTTGCGGTAAGTCTGGTGGGTTTTGAAAATCAGTTTCTTGAGAGTTGGTGGTGTTCTCTTGAGTTACGGGTTGGGTTCCGGGTAGGTTATTGCAGGACAAAGCGCCCCGGTTGTCGGATTGCCCTGCGGGTCGTTTCCCGAGCAATTACTACATTGTGGAGTGGTTGTATTCTCCTTGCCGCACCTGTAGCAAAACAGGTTGCGCTGTGAACTTGGACATTCGAAGTATGAGTGTCCTCTACATCTACAGTTCCAGCAGAGGTATGAGCTTGTATTGGGTCTTTTAGGTGGAAATCTCATTGCTTCCAGATCATGCGTTTCTGATTCACTATCTCGGTCGAGTTCATTGACTTATCTTCGGAAATCCGGCGCTCTGACTTGTCTCAGACGTAATCCATCACTCTGATTCACATACTTCTCGATCGTTCTGCACGTGTGCACCATCTCTGGTAAACTATGCGCTCTATATGTGATCAGCAGTTCGCCTATCCTTCGTTTCACATTCTGTCGAACAATATCAATGATTTCCATTGGTGTTTTAGGGTTCCGAAGCCGAGTATTCATCTGGGCAATAGCATTATAGAAATCATCGAAACTCTCATTAAGACCTTGTCGTCTATCGAACATTCTTCGAGAAAGTTCTGAATCGGTCTCTAGGGTCCTATATTGTTCGATCAAAGCCATTTGTAGTGTGTGCCAATCAGCTTCTGGGTTTGCTTTGAGAAATACCCAATACCAATCTTCAACCGGTCCTGTTACAAACAAGTGGAAATGTGAGAAGATTTCTCCCCACGAGCTTTCATAACAGTCTTTCAGCCTGCCGAGGCGAAAAAGAAATTCGTCTACGGTTATCAATCTGTTATCAAACTTCAATCCCCATTTTTGGAATTCGGCCGTCCTCTGTGAGGAACGAGTCGGGATATTCCTTCGTGATGGAGAGTCTGAATTTAAATTGAGGGCATTCAATTGTCTAAGGAAACTTCGAGCTTGCTCGTTAAGAGTAGGTGGAAAGTGCTCATGACCGTTTGGTATTCTTATCTAATCTCCATCTAGTGGTTGCTCACAATACCTATTTCTAATGGGTGATTGTATTCTGTGTACATCGTCCCTTTCCGTCTCTCTACGGGGTGTTGTTGCGTTAAGCGTTGCACGAACTATTTCTGCTACTTGCTCTCGCATTGCTTGTCTCTCATGGTTCAATTCCTCACGCAAGGTTTGTCTTTCCGCTGTTCTACCCACTTCTACTGATGCCGTTACAACCTCATGGATGTATTGAGTCAAGTTGCTATCTGCAAATGCAGCGCGACTTGTACTGGGCTCGTTCAAAGTATGGGTCGCAATACCGGCTGTAATTCGGGGTGCCGATTTGGTGACGCTGCTTTGGGCAGCTGGAAGTGGTTGCGTGTGGGTTGCTGAACCCTGACTTTCGTTATGACGATCGTTCTCGCATGATTGTGGATTCAGAGTGCCGGACGTTAAGTCTTCGGTACTGCTCAGAATGTTTCTTTGCGTCGAACGATTCGTCTGGGGTGGCCGCGGTTGCCCTACCTTCATTGGGTATTTAGGAGGCATCGCAAACCTTTGCTTAAAACTAACTTAACCTAAATTAATGGGGTTGCTGGGGTGCTGCCAGCGGGGTCTCTCTATTTCTTTAAAAAAAAAATCCCTCGCGTCTTTCTCTTTCAAAATCAAAAAAAAATATGTAAATATATATAAATGATAGTAAATATAATAATTAAATGAAATTTAAATATAATTAGTACTAAGGAATAAATATGAATAATACAATGGATAACTGGATATAACTGGAATTGTGCATGGGGAATAAATTAAAGGGTTTGATCCTGGTATAGTGACTTTGGCTTGTGTTGTTCCGTGGTCGAGAACTAGCCTTACTCCTCTTCAGAGTTCGGATTTGCAACTCTATCCTGTCATAGCTGACCCAGTGTTGATTTCAAATGAATCGATTACTGGCGGAAAACATGGATGGTGCATGTCATACGATTTCCCCTTGAAAGCGGGTGAAATATGTCTTATGCGGGTCTTCCAAAAGAAAATTATTACCGATGATTCGATAACTCAGATACTGCTGACAGACAGTGGGTTCTCTGAACCGATAGTCCCGGATATCTGACGATCCGAATTATCACGCTAAGCGCCTTGCATAGTCATATCTGCTAGATGTTATAAGGATACACGAGGCTTTAGTGACGTCTTCTCAAGCACAGCTGACGAACAATGGTTTCCTATGAACCAATAGTCCCGGATACTTGATGAAATTTGTCACTTAGTATACGCGTGTGAGTTATCTTATTTCTTGGTGACTAATACAATAGTTAGTGCAATGTTGATTCAAGTTAAAGTGTCCGTTTGCAAGTATGTCTTGGGGTGCTCACCAAAATACTTGCTTTATTATAGGATATCAAAAATGGTTTAAAACATAACGGCTGTTGATTCGGCAGCCCACATACAGCAGTCAGACAGTGGTATCATTAAACCGATAGTCCCGGATATGTGATGATCCTACTACAACCTCCTATTATGTTGGCTTGTATAGTTACACCCGTGAAGGGTTGTTCAGCACAGTGTCTCAATCCAGAAGAAAACTTCTGTTCACCTGCTAACCTCAACTACTTGGATTTGTCTTAACTTGTCAATTCTACACTGATGGATTGTGGAATGGAATACTATTTGCCGGGCTTAGGTATCGACCCACGCCCTGTATTCTTTTACACTAACTGGTCCCCTCTTGAATTTTTGGGTTGAACTTATTCTTTCGTGATGTTACCAAAACCCGCGTAAGTAATGGTTAAATCTCTTACGGTTCGCCTCGTTCTTTTGTCATGGTGTTCTTGACTAATCTTTGTGTTCATTTTGACCCACGTTTTGGCTTTCTGTGTAACAAACGGTACACCAAGTGACCAAACGAGGTAAACTCTTTCAACAAAACTTCTTCTGCCTTGGTGGTCTTGGCTTGTACTTGCGTTCATTCTGCCCCACGTTGGGCGCCATTCTGTGTAACAAACGTTGGTAATCCTATTCAAACTGATTAACTAATAATATATGGATAAGACCTATACATGGGAATTCCTTTCACACGTCATCCCATGGGTCTTCAGGATTAGTTATCTTTAACACACTCTTTATTGTTGCACTCGCTCTTGTATTGCTATCGCTGATAAACGGTTGCAATGGTGTTAGTGTTATTATTTATTGTCGTCCCTTCCCGATCCCAACTTTCCTATTAAATGGCCAACGATGAGAGGCTGAGGAAGAAGGGGGTACGTCGTTCATCCAGGTCACACTTGCGTGCCCCTGACTCAATACAGGAGAGGGTACGGAGGTGTAGTTATTGGCCCTATCACCACTCCAGGTCACAGACACCCGATGGAGCGATGGTAGGAAGTTCGAATAGGGTGTTTAGGTAATGAGAGCTGTGGCATGGTTGCATCTAGCACGAACTAGCTCGCCGGATGGGGGGGATCTTGCGCCCATTCCTAAACTAATTGTTACTCTTTTTCATGCCGGGTACTTTCTCACTCTCAATAATGTTCCTTCACTACGTAGGCATATCTTCACATCATTCTCTTTCGGGACCACGAGATCAAACTCAAGCACAACATGGGGAAATCTTAAGATGGAAGTAGATTCCCTGTAGAGTGTGCCCTCCCCATAGTCATTGATACTGGATCGTGTCAAGAATCCTTTGGTCATTGCGCCACTTGATATTTACAATGATCCCTAATCTGCAGTCGTGAACCTCTTTAGTTCACGCTTTCGGTCACTACACCAGGGTCTAGGCTTTATTCCCCCTTCTCATGCAGTGTCTAGCCCTGCATAGCTGTGGAGCAAGGATTATTTATGAGCCAGACGAAAGGTGTTAGATTCAACAGTTTATTCATTTAAAAGATTATTCAACATAAGCTTACTATCTAAATCATATAGTTTTAAATGATTAAGTCTCTAATGTTAAATCTACTTAATTATAATTGGGTGGTTTTCAAGTTACTAAAACTAAAATGGACAATACAGACATTAATTTATCAAAGACAATAATTCCACTGAGAACTTTTAAGCCTGATCTGAGTTAGACTCCTAATTCCAATTCTATATAATTCAGTGGGTGTTACAACCGTATGTGGCACGATGTGTCCACTTCTAATTGGGTTGTAGAATTATACCACTTTATACATGAGCACGAAATATTCGCTGTACACTCATTAGGTGGTGGTGAGATACGCTAAAGCGATATAGCACATTTAATTGCGCTAATGGTGCCTAGATGGCGTGGCACTGGCCTTCAGGAATTTGTATTGAGGTGTTTTAATTTAATATTTCACAAATTTGTCAATCACTACACTATCCTAGATCTGTTCACTCAATTTGTCTATCTGTTTTATTATAGGACTCACCGACTCTTTATTCAATCCCGCTGTTTTGTCTTTCTTTGTAGATCGTCCCACTTGGTGTGCACAGCAATGATGGTACGACGTAATCTAGACACTTGGGCAAAGTTTATATGTTAAGCGATTAAGAAAAAGGAGCAAATTTTTGAACGATCTTCACAAATTTTATACGAGAATGCAAACGCCACAAAATTAGAATAATTAGGACTACCTTGCGGTCACAAAATACCTAACTTAGTCTACCTTACTGTTTTCCGGTCTGATGGGTATCTCCTTGTTTCAGGTACATAGGTAGATACATGATGACGAGTGCCTCATTGTTCCCGTTGGATATGAAGCGGTATTTGGTGGTGGTGATACTCTTTCTATTGTGAGGGTGCAAATCTGGATTTGGTGTGCAACCGTCCTTCGCACTGTTGTTTGAAAGATAACGCTTTATCTGAATCTGCTGGTGGTCATTAGCAGGCGGCTGGTCACTGTATAAATTGCTGAATATGCGTGTTGGTGTTGGACGCACGTGTCTTTTCCACGCATGCGGGTCTCTCTAGCTTTTGTACTCTTTCATGGACGTCTTGGTCGTCGTTCTTTTCATCCAGCTCAGGTGGCAGGATGCTGGGATGACGTTGACTGCGTCGGACGAATGAGTGTTGTTGGCTGCTTGCTTAGAGGCTCCGGTGAATTAAGGATGTACTTCTCTGCTGGCCGGAGGCATTTTATTTAGTTCACTGCGGTAGTTTATTGCTTGATTTTGTGGTGTGAATCACTGATATCCTTCTCTGCTGGTCGGAGGCATTATCGGTAATTCTTTGTGTACTTTGTGTAAACATATTGTTGCATGTTTGCTCAAACTGTGTCATTCAGCAAGCGCCATCTAGTAGAAAGTGGCCATATTACCGATTTTGGCAGCATTTGAATAGCAGTTTGAGTAGCTGTGGAAGAACTAGCACATAAATAATGATGTTGTTCTGGAACCTTCTAAACGAACCTTCTCAACGAATCTGGAATTTTCGAGAGGTGTCACTAGGAGATATAAATAGATGTCGCAGGAGCACCCAAGACATTCGAGTTGTGAACCGCGATAGGTGAGGTGGTTGGAGAAGTGCGATAGATGACAGTAGTGAAAAGTATAGAGAAAAAGTATAAGTAAAAGTGCATAAGTGAAAGTGCATTGTTGGATTAAATAAGGGAATTATTAGAATAATAATCAAGAATTACATTTAAAGAGAACTAATAAAGATTAATTAAATAGAATTACGTTTTATCTTTTCGAATCCTAGCCGGGATGTAACATTGGTGTCAGAAGTGGGATAAAACGTATTCAGTGTGAAATTAAAGTAAAGTGAATTAGTTAAAAAAAATGGGCCGCACATTGAAATTATTACAGCTCAGTATACCGCAGTTAAAAGCTGAACCAGAGAAGCGCAATCTCTCCACAGCTGGAAGAAAAAGTGATCTGGTGCTTCGACTGCAGGAAGCTGTTGAAAACGAAGGAGAAAACCCCAAGTCCGTTTTGTTCGACGTAGCAGAAGAACAAGTAAGTACAGGCGTTGATATGACTGCTATGATGGAATTACTTATGGCCAAGTTTGATGAACAGAAGAATTCTATAGATTCCAAATTGGAATCAATGGACTCTAAATTTGATGAACAGAAGATTTCTCTAGATTCCAAATTGGAATCAATGGACTCTAAATTTGATGAACAGAAGAATTCTCTATATTCCAAATTGGAAGAACAAAAGAATTCCATAGTTGCCGCCCAAAAGAGCGCTGTGGAAGATTTTAAAAATGTTCTTGAAGGAAAACTCGAAGAAATTGACCAAAAGTTCGAAAAGGTTGAAACCAAATTCGACGAAATCCATCAGACGTTTTGCAAGCATGAAACAAACTTCGAGAACTTGGCTAAAGAGCTCGAGAAAGTGAAGAAGCAGAAAGCTCGAGAAAATTCTGCGGCCTGCCCGAGAAGGAAAGAGGTGCAGCCTCCTGTTTTCGATGGTCAAACATCATGGCCAATTTATAAGAAACATTTTGAAGCAGCTGCAATGGCGAACAGCTGGGACAACGAGGAAAAGTCGATTGCGCTAACACTCGCACTAAGAGGTACAGCTGCGGAGTTACTCCAAACCGTCTCAGAAGAGAAGCAACACAACTACGACGCCCTGGTCAAGGCTATAGAGATGCGCTTCGGTGATGAGCATATGCAGCAAGTGTACAGGGTCCAGCTACGCAGTAGAGTCCAGAAGCGGGGAGAAACACTTCAACAGCTGCAAGCAGATATCGAACGTCTGGCACATTTGTCATATCCTAATGCTGGTGAGGTTCTCATCAATGAAATGGCTGTGGAGGCGTTTATCCAAGCCATTGAAGATAGACAACTGCAAATGGCCGTAAGAATGGCTGGAAAGAGAACCCTCGCCGACGCCCTAGCATTTGCCTTGACAATGCAAGCTGCTGATCAGGCATCGCATGTGTTCCACCGCGTAAGGGAAATGACAGCCGTTGAATGCTCATGTCAAAGAACAGACATCGTAGACCGGAACAGAGATAACAGAGGTCAAATGCGCTGTTGGAACTGCAACAAAATAGGGCACCTGCAGAGACAGTGCAGAGCTCCACCCAGACAAGGCAGTTGTCCACATTGCGGGCCTAGGAGGCGCAACGAAGAAGCATCTGGCGGATATAGCTTCGCAGAACCAGCAGTCGGGAAACGTGTAAGGGGCAGCTTCTCGGAGCAGAAGTGGGTTTCCGGAATCAATGACTCCAGGACCACAATTCAAGTCTCCCAAACCAAACGAGGAAACCAGAGTTTAACAGTGGAAGCCTATATCGGTCAAAATAAGTGCGTGGCAGCCATCGACACCGGTGCCACCGCTTCCATTATAAGGAGGGACATCGTCCGTCAGTCTTGGTTGCACAACACCAGCAGTTACTGTCTGAAAACAGCAACAGGAGCGACAGCGAGAGTGTACGGAGATATCATGCTAACAATAAATTTGGCAGGATTAGCATTCTCCCACGCTTTCTTAGTAGCTGATATATGTGACGAATGCATCATTGGAATCGATTTCATGAAGGCGCATGATGTCGTATTGGACTTTGGTACGCAAGTACTCAAGTATCGAAACGTAGAGATTCCGATGGTGTACGGGAAAGAGAACGCCGCATCCCTGAGGACAGTCAATAGTGAGGACGAGGTCCTACCACCTTCTTCGGAGACAATGATTCGGACAAAGCTGGAAGGTGATCCTATGAGCCACCGATTCTCTCTAGTTGAACCAAAAGACAACCACTACCGAAACTGCGTGGTTGAAAAAGTGCTTGTCGAGCCGAAGAACAATATTGTTCCCGTACGAGTTCTTAATGCGGAACACAAAAGCGTCAAATTGAAGCAAGGTGAGGTGGTTGGAAAGTGTGTACCGGGTACTGAAATCCACCGAAATATTCATCCGATATCCAGCGACCGCATGAAGACGAGGTACGACACAAAAGCAACCACCACAGGATTCCAGGAAGGAGATCCGGTATGGCTATACAACCTTCATCACCGAAAAGGCATGCCACCTAAACTACAGCAGGATTGGGAAGGACCCTATAAGATAGCGAAGCGCATAAACGATGTTGTCTACCGGATCCAACGAGGAAGAGGCAAGCTGAAAGTTGTCCATGTGGATCCTCTCCATCGCTACCGTGGCGAAAATATTGACGTGCTTGTTCGGGACGAACAAGTTTAAGAGGGGGATATTGTTGCATGTTTCCTCAAACTGTGTCATTCAGCAAGCGCCATCTAGTAGAAAGTGGCCATATTACCGATTTTGGCAGCATTTGAATAGCAGTTTGAGTAGCTGTGGAAGAGCTAGCACATACATAATGATGTTGTTCTCGAACCTTATAAACGAACCTTCTCAACGAATCTGGAAATTTCGAGAAGTGTCACTAGGAGATATAAATAGATGTCGCAGGAGCACCCAAGACATTCGAATTGTGAACCGCGATAGGTGAGGTGGTTGGAGAAGTGCGATAGATGACAGTAGTGAAAAGTATAGAGAAAAAGTATAAGTATTGAGTAAGAGAAAAGTGATTGTGTATTTAAAGTGATTAATTGTGAAAGTGCATTGTTGGATTAAATAAGGGAATTATTAGAATAATAATCAAGAATTACATTGAAAGAGAACTAATAAAGATTAATTAAATAGAAATACGTTTTATCTTTTCGAATCCTAGCCGGGATGTAACAATATTTTGATGTATTTTATGTGTATATTTTGTGAACATGTATTACGAACACAGTCGATGGCCGTCGTCAGGCGAGATGTTCTCTTTGGAAGGTGGATATTCGACGATCTCGCTGATATACACAATCCTGTACGACGCCATGTTCTGTCTGCGAGGAAATTGTTTTATGAGTATAGCATAATTTCTCGGTGAATCTACCAAATTATCTACTGTCACTTGTGTGTGTATCTACTAATTATATTAATTAGACTTACCAATTGCTGATGAATTGACTGGTTTGCAATACTCCGGCTTTTGTTATAAAATTATTTCTAGCTGGGGAAGTTGCGTCTGCTGCTGTCGACGGCCATCGATAAAAGAAAGAATTATCGAAGGTGGATGTCGCAGAACATGGCGGATTTAATCTTCCGGCATTTTCGTTGGCTTATGTATTTCTTTGCCTGCCGTTGGTATTCCTTGTCAGAGGTAGATATATGTCGGGTTACAAGTAGTGGATATGTTCGCAAACAATTTACTTGTGCTAACGAGTTGTTATTCGTTAGTTTGCAGAAATATAAAAAGTGATGGATTGCATTTGTATCATGACCCCTACAACTTGTCAAGGTATTAACGACAAGTCTGGTTTGTGTTACAGAATTTTTTTTGAGTAGTCAGATTTTACTTGTCCTACAAGTACTTGTCACGTTGTGTTACAGGGACCAGGTCTCATAATGAAACGAGCAATATTATCATGAATTCTTGTTAATTGACCTCTAAACTGCTGAAATGTTATTATGAGTGGATGTAAATAGTTCCCCACTATGCGTTGAAAGCACGGCATCTGACAATGTGTTCTGAGTTTTTTTAATAATTGATCTTCATCAACATTGCATTTAGGGCAGTTGTAGTAAACATTTGATTCGTATTATACTTGTCCATATCAATGTTCAATAGATTTAGGTTAGGTTAGGTTAGGTTAAAGTGGCTGTCAGCGTAAGGCCGACACACTTAGACCAAGTTAGGTCCATTGTGATGCCACACGGATCGAGGGTTTTCTCCCGCTACTAGTTAAACCATTTAAATCTTTTTATGAAGCGCGATAGACTTCTAACGTCAGCGTTCGCCAAGTCATTAAGACCGTTAAGCAAGAAATCTCCCAGATAAAGATTTCTATTATGGGAGAGAGCAGGACATGTGCAGAGAAGGTGAAGTATAGTCTCCTCTTCCTCCTCGTCCAAGCAACTTCTGCAGAAATCGTTCGAATAAACGCCAAGCCTCGATGCGTGCTTGCCTATCAGACAGTGCCCTGTAATGGCACCTATAATGGAGCTAATATGCGGTCGGTTTAGTGAGATCAGACTCTTAGCCAGATGTGCTTAGTCGCTAGACACGTATTACTACTTGTCCATCTAAGGTTTATTCTCTCGATTGCAGATAGCTCGAACAAAAGTTTGCAGGTAGCTATTGGGATACACAGAGAAAACTTCTCAGGTAAAAGAGGTAGTGTGGTTCCCTTTTTGGTGAGTTCATCAGCCCTGCAGTTTCCTGGAATATCTCTATGCCAAGGCACCCAACAGAGGTGAATGTTAAACTGCTCCGCCATCTCCTTAAGAGATGAACGGCAGTCGAGGGTTGCGATGGAATTTAAAGATACTGAATCCACGAACTTGATCGCGGCTTGACTGTCCGAGAAGATACGGAAGTCCTTTGTGGATATCACATTTCTCTTCAGCCACGTCAGGGCTTCTTTTATCGCCATAATCTCCGCCTGGACGCTACAGTGATTAGGAAGATGGAAAGAGAGACTCAGATTTGGCCTTTCGGAGAAAACGCCGCTGTAGAAGTGGATCGCTTTATCTTCCTCAAATTCAGCGTCCACCCAAAATGAACTGGAAGGAATAGTGACTTCAAAGTTCTTTCCGAACTGTAATTGGGGTATGGTGTAGTCTATGTTTCCTCAAATGAGTCCAAAATGATGGTGTGGCCAATATTATTGTTAACCCACTGCGAGGTAGCCTTAAGGTGGACAGCAGAACAGGCTGCTGTTTGCCTACTGAAAATGTCGAGGAATAACAGATGTAGCAGAATATCTAGTGCTGCTGAGGGGGTGGTGCGGAGTGCTCCGCTTATGCACAAACCTGGAAAAGTGCTTTTATCACACCTGTATTTAAAAAAGGCGAACGTGGTGATATGACTAATTATAGGCCCATCTCAAAGCTTTCGTGTATCCCTAAGCTTTTTGAACAAATTGTTTGTGAAAAGTTAATATTTCTTTGTCGCAATATAATTTGTAATGAACAGCATGGATTTGTAAGAAACAGATAAACTGTCACTAATCTATTAAGTTTCTTGCATGATTGTTCTAAAGCCTTAGAGAATAAGGACGAAATGGATTGCATATACACTGACTTCTCTAAGGCTTTCGACCAGTTTCGCATGAAATAATCGAATTTAAGCTCAGGACTTTTGGTTTCCCACCATGTTTTATAAAATGGGTTAATTCATAACTTAGATCAATTGTTTATCAAGTGAAATTTAGAGGGTCACTATCTGTATCTTTCACAGCTCATTCTGGAGTTCCCCAAGGAAGTCACCTAGAACCTATTTTATTTATACTTGCCATTAATGATGTTAAGGCATGTATTAATCACAGTAATATCCTGATCTACGCTGATGATATGAAAATATATAAATCTATCACCAGTCAGCAAGACAGAATGTTTCTTCAATCTGGCATTAATAGCTTCGCCAATTGGTGTGATAAAAACGGTTTATCCCTGAACCCAACTAAATGTCAACATATGACATTCTCTAGAAAGAATATCCCTTCCACCTTTCAATATTCTCTGTCTCAACATATTCTTTGTAATATTGATAATTTTAAGGATCTTGGGGTTTATTTCGACCATAAACTGGTTTTTGCTAAGCATATTAATTCTATTATTAATAAATCTAATTCTCTGCTGGGCTTCGTAAAAAGGTGGGCCAAAGAATTTAATTACCCTTACGTTTCTATGTCATTGTACAATTGTTTTGTCCGTCCGATTCTAGAGTATGCCTCTCAACTTTGGACATCGTTCTACAACATTCATTCAAATCGAATAGAGGCCATTCAACGTAAATTTATTCGATTTGCAATTAGAGGATTTCCATGGGATGATGCATTTAACCTTCCTCCCTACAGTCAACGTATCAAGCTTCTTCAAATGTTACCAATTTCTCAACGAAGGTTAATAGCGATATCATTTCTTTACAGCAGCTTATATGCGGTCAAATAGATACACCTGACTTGCTGTCGTCTATTATTGACTTTAATTTTCGTGGTGGTGCCCATAATTTACGCAGTGTTGAATTATTGTTCAGCCCCTATCATAGAACGAATTATGGGAGGCATGAGCCTATTAGTCGCATGAGTAGAATCTACAATCTAAATGATCATGTGATTGACTTGCACGTTAGTAAAATTAAGCTAAAAAATATTTTGCGTAATAATGCTTTAATGTCTTATATTGTTTGCATTATTTTGTGTGTGTGTTAGTATTTTATAGGTACATAATTATTGTATTTTTAATTGTTTTGTCCTTACTAACACCTGCACTAAATGATGAGCCTGTGAGAGCACTTTTAGTGCCGGCAATTTCTGCTCGTGATAGTTGCTTGCTTTAAGCACTCCACGACACAGAGTTGATAGTGTAATTAAAAAAAAAACTGCTGTGCGTTGGACTTTGCCCAGCTTAGCACAGTTTATAGCTTTACTTAGGGCAGTCCATCAGACAGCAACCCCATATGTGAAAATCGGTCTTACGACCGATACATATACCCAATGAGTTATGCGGGGTTGTAGATCCCACTTGTTGCCAATGGCTTTTTTGCAAGAGAAAAGTGCTACTGTGGCTTTTTTTTACTCTTTCTTGTATCAATCGATTTAACAATTTTATAAACAGCTTCGATTGTTTGTGATGACTGCTCTTCCTTAATATATTGAGCGTGGAATCTATTATAGTTGTTTGATTGTTCAACAACAGAATCACATGACCTCCATTGGCTTGCACATTCTCGATGGTTTCTTCATAGCTTTGAGCAAATCTATGGTCTAGTATCCCAAAAACTTAATTTGCCACTGTTCCAATAAAATCTAGCGGAGATCGTTTTGCTCTTCGTACCGGGTCATTGTTTGCATTGAGTAGCACATCATTGTTTAGCTCATTTTGTTGAAGTTGTCGTACAAATTGATTGAAAGCTCCGTCGCACAATAATGTCTTTATCTGTTATGTTCATTGTTGTATAGATTTTTTCATATGGGTCACATATTCTTTGTACGTGTCACACCAATTCATGTTAAAAAACATAGGGACGGGCTACAGTCCGCTTGGGCGAACTGTTGGATACCCTATTCTTATTCCTATCCCTCATAAGTGGGCGTGACAAAAGTCTAAGTATGGTTAAATTGTTAAGAACGCTCTACATATTTTGTTATATAACATTTAAAGGATTTTATCAAAAAAAACGCTCCCTAGCTCAAACTTGGGTGTTTCAATAAAATTGTTTTATTTAATTGTGGGCGTGTCAGTAGGCGGATTTAAAAAAAATTAACACATGAGCATAAAGGGCCCCTAGAGAGTATATATTATAAATTTCAGCTCCCTAGCTCAAACTTTGGATTTTCAAAAAAATTGTTTTATTTATTTGTGGGCGTGTCAGTGGGCGGATTTTGAAAATATTTATACATGAGCTTAAAGGGCCCCTAGAGAGTATATATTATAAATTTCAGATCCCTAGCTCAAACTTTGGATTTTCAAAAAAATTGTTTTATTTATTTGTGGGCGTGTCAGTGGGCGGATTTTGAAAATATTTATACATGAGCTTAAAGGGCCCCTAGAGAGTATATATTAAAAATTTCAGCTCCTTAGCTCAAATTTTGGTTTTTCAATAAAATTGTTTTATTTTTTTGTGGGCGTGGCAGTGGGCGGATTTTGAAAATTTTATATCCCGAGCAGTTTTAGGAGTCATAGATCATATATAAAAAATTTCAGCTTCCTAGCTCAAAATTCGATTTTTTCCAAAATTTTGTTTTTTTGAGTTTGTGGGCGTGTCTGTGGGCGGATTTCAAAAATTCGTAAACTTGATTATTTCGGGACCCTAGAGAGTATATGGTTAAAATTTCAGCTCTCTAGGTCCAGTTTAAAGGCCTAATTTTTGCCGACGGACGGACGGACGGACGGACATGGCTAGATCGACATTACTATCGATGCTGATCATAAATATAGTAACTTTTAGGGGTCTACGGGCAATATTAAGGTATGTTACAAACTATGCGTCAAAATTAATATACCCCTAGAATAGGGTATAATAAATACCGAGATGACTGCTTAATTGTTTCACTTCAATCAACTGGTCGACGGGTACCGATCTACCCGAGGTTATAAGCTACCTAGGTAGCAGTCGTATCGGAAGCCAGGAGTTGACTTTCTCTCTGGTTCTTAACCTTGTAACGATGCCCCGTTAAGTTGAGTTCGTGTGGAAGACCACATCATCTCGACTCGACCCCTGGTTAGGTAGGTTAGGTTATAGTGGTAGTCGGCAGAAGCTGACCAATAAAAGGTCCATTGTGATGCTACACGGATCTATCTTCTTCCTACTCGTTGAACCAGTTGGAGCTTTTAATAAAGCTTAAAAGACTTTTAGTGTCAATGTTTAGAGATCGCTTTTAATAAAGCTTGAATGACTTTTAGTGTCAATGTTTATGAGATCGTTGAGGTCATTATAAAAGAAAGATTCCAAACGGATTTCATTAGCCCTACAGTTCCCTGGAATATCTCTCTGTCCCGGCACCCAGTACAGATGAATGTTTAACTGCTCCGCCATCTGCACGAGAGATAATCGGCAGTTTACGACCACGATGCAGTTTGTAGAGACAGAATCCAGAGATCAATCGCAGCTGACTATCTGAGAAGATTCGAATGTCCATAGCGGATATCACGTTCCTCTTCAACCACGATATGACTTCTTTAAACACCATGGTTTACCCCTGAAACACACTGCAGTAATTAGGGAGACGAAAAGAGAGGCTGAGGTTCAACCTGTCTCGACCCCTATTCGACCGTCAACGCGACTCGGTCGAAGAACCCCACACCATAAGCGCAAAGAAAACCAATCCACGGTGAACGCCACCTGTAAAGAGTGAACCTCGTCCTCCTAATTGGGCTACCTCGAGGAGGTTACAGCAAACAGGACTCCGGTGCTCCGACGGATGAGCAATGGACGAGGGTGTTCAGCCACCAGCATCCAGGCACGGTTTTTAATTCCCCGCGCTATCTCGTCGCATCGGCGTTAGTGCGAACTTCCTACTAGCACCGCACTGGGGCTTACACTATTTACACGCATGAGCTTAAAAACCTGCAGCTGTTACCAAAACAAACCCGAAAAAAGGACAAGAAAGTACAAAAAAACACCCTTGGAGAGAACTCGAGGAACGAAGATGCTGGGCACCACTAACCCTTCGTTAGTAAGATGCCGCCATGGAAAAAGTGATATAGGGAGAGATGGCCCGCCCCGTCATGCCTAAGCATGGGCTCTGTTGGCCACCACGCCGCTCCATTGGCGATGGCCCCTACGTTGATTAGGGCAAATGCTGTACCTTGAGTTCACTTAAATTTCTAGTTGCGGAATTAATCCGTCCGATACTTACGTTTAACAAGGTAAAGAAAAATCGTTGGAATCCAAAAGGTTTTTGAACTAGCGCGATGGGATATAGGTTAGGTTAGGTTAGGTTGACGTGGCTGTCAGCTAAGGCCGACACACTTAGACCAAAATTAGGTCCATTGTGGTACCACACAGATCTGGGGATTCCCTCACTGCTCGTTGAACCAATGGGAGCTTCTTATGAAGCGCGAAAGACTTCTGACGCCAGTGTTGGCTAAGTCGTTTGTGTCATTAAACAAGAAGTCCCCTAGATGGAGATTTCTTTTGTGGGAGAGCGCAGTGCATGTGCAGAGAAGGTGAAGTATAGTCTCCTCCTCCTCCTCGTCCATGCAGCTTCTGCAGAAGTCGTTTGAGTGCACGCCAAGTCTGGAGGCGTGCCTCCCTATTAAGCAGTGTCCTGTGATAACACCTATTTTCGAGCTACGAGTAATGTGCAGTCGGTTTAATGAGATTAGACACTTAGAGCGTCGCAGATCCAGCTTTGGCCAGATTCGCTTAGTCGCTAGACAAGTATTGCTAAATGACCACCTAAGGTTTGTTCTCTCGATTGCTGAGAGCTTGAGCAAGAGTTTGCATGTAGCGATTGGTATTCCTAAAGAACCTTTATCAGGTAAAAGAGGTAAAGTGGTTCCTTTTTTGGCGAGATCGTCTGCCCCACAGTTACCTGGAATGTCTCTATGTCCCGGCACCCAACAGAGGTGAATGTGACTGACTATCCGAGAAGATACGGATATCCTTTGAGTATATCACATTCCTCTTTAGCCACGACAGGGCTTCTTTTATTGCTAAAATTTCCGCCTGGAACACGCTACAATAATCTGGAAGACGGAAGGAGAGGCTAAGATTTAGCTTTTCTGAGAAAACGCCCCCACCTACCCCATCGCTGGTTTTAGATCAGTCGGTGTAGAAGTGGATCGATTTATCTTCCGCAAATGCATCATCATCCTAGAATGATCTGGAAGGAATGGTGATTTAGAAGTTTTTTCCGAACTGCAGATGGGGTATGGTGTAGTCTATGTTTCTGGGTAGAGACTTAAAGGAGTCCAAAATGATGGAGTGGCCGATCTTCTTGTTGGTCCACTGTGAGGTAGCTTTTAAGCGGACAGCCGAACAAGCCGCTGTTTGCATGCTGAAGATGTCGAGGGGTATCAGGTGTAACAGAATGTCCAGTGCAGCGGAGGGGGTAGTACGGAGTGCTCCGCTAATGCACAGATACGCTGGACTTTCGCCAGTTTATCGCGGTTTATAGCTATATCCAGGGCAGTCCACCAGACGACCACCCCGTAAGTAAGAATTGGTCTAACCACCGCTGTATATAGCAAATGCGTAATGCGGGGTTGTATACCCCACTTATTGCCAATGGCTTTTTTGCAAGAGAAAAGTGCTACTGTAGCTTTCTTGACTCTTTCTTGTATATTGGGTTTCCAGCTTAACTAATCAATTCACCAAGCGAGCTATCCACCTTCAATTCTGTCAGTGCATTTGCGATTGCAGATGTGTAAACGTGGTTAAAGGCGCCTTCTATGTCAAGGAAAGCCACCATGGTATGCTCTTTGTGATGAAGAGAGTATTCGATAGTGCGTACTAAGGAGTGAAGAGCTGTTTCCACCGACTTTCCCTTGAAGTATGCATGCTGAGCCGCAGACAACAATTGCGGATTTATGTTCGTGCGAAGATGGATATCAATCAATCGCTTCAGCGTTTTGAGGAGGAATGAAGATAGACTAATGGGTCTGAGGTCCTTTGGACTGGCGTGGGAATATTTGCCAGCCTTGGGTATGAAAACCACTTTAACTTCTCTCCAAGCCCAGGGAATATGAACCAGGTCTAGGCAGCTTTTCAGGATCATCTCCAGCACAGGCAGGATGATATCCGCTGACATTTGTAGTTCGGCAGGTATTATGCCGTCTGGTCCTGCAGACTTTAAGGGTTTGAAGCTATGTAGCGCCCAAGTCAGCTTTTCCCTAGTAATCAGACCGTGAGAATAAGTTACCTGTGCAAATGACCTGCAAGGGCGTAAATTGCCGGTAATATTGGAGCTGCCTGGGAAATGAGTGTCAAGTAGCAGATTGAGCGATTCCTCGCTAGATGTCGTCCAAGAGCCGTCTGCCTTCTTAAGGCAGCTAGGCATAATTGGATTAAAAGAGAGGATTTTTCTTAGCCTTGATGCCTCAGATGATTCTTCTATTTTGCCACAGAAGAGTCTCCATGAGGATCTTTTGGCTTTCCTTAGTTCTTTTTTGTATAGTATGAGGGATTCCTTATAGGAGTCCCAATCGGTTATTGCTTTTGAGCTTTTAGCATGATTGAAGAGTCTTCTGCACTCCTTTCTGAGTGGTCCTAGCTCCGGGGTCCACCAGTGAGGCTTCTTCTTACCCCTGGGTTGTACGAGCGGGCAGGATGCCGCCATTGCTTCGTTAAGGGCCAGGGTGAGTTCATCGACTTTATTGTCGAGCTCATTGGAGTCGCAGGGTGGACTTAAGAGTACAGAGTTAATACGATTATGTAATGTGTCTCTGTATAAGGGCCAGTTGGTTTTCCGAGGATTTCGGAAGATGGGTTGACAGGGAGGCTCAACATTAAGGTTGAAAAGAAGATAGCGGTGATCCGAAAAAGAGTGATCAGCCGAAACCTTCCAGCCCGTAATCATGTCGTTGATGGTATCGGAGACAAGAGTGATGTCAAGGACTTCTTGTCGATTTTTGGTAATGAAGGTGGGTTCATTACATGAGTTACAAACAATGAGGTTAGTACGTAAGAGATATTCAAAAAGTGACTCACCTCTGTTATTGATGTTTGTGCTTCCCCATACGGTGTGATGAGCGTTAGCATCGCACCCCAATATGAGGTCAGCTTTCTGCCTCCTTGCTTCTTCGATCACCCTCTCTAGGTTATCACCGGGGAGAGGCCCCACTTGATCGTGGACGTGATACGCTGATACTAGCCAGAATGATCTACCAGCGGTCTCTATTCTTGCCACAGTTGTATCTCGATCGCTGATATTAGGGAGTAAATAAGCATTAATATTACTTTTCACTAGTATGCACGATCTAGATTTACCTTTATCGGTCACATACAGTGAGTAGTATCCAGGAGTCCTGAGTCCTCGAACCAGGTTGTTGACAATCCAAGGTTCTTGTATCAGGACGATGTCTGCTGCGCCTTTGGTAAGACGAAGAATAAGTGCGGCCGAAGCCTTTATGGAGTGTTGGAGGTTAATCTGAACTAACTGCAGCATTTTCGCTACAATCAGGCAGAGATGCCTCCACCACGGTGTTATTCAGGCCTTCCAATTCCGAGGACGAGTTGAGAAGCTCGTCTTCACTCAGAAGAACCTTATTCTGATCTTGATCATCAGTCTCCATATCTGACAAAGCGTCGGTTATGGATGGTGATTCGTTGGTTGGCGAGGGTTCATCGTCCTCTAAAGAGGGGAAGGAGATTGAAGCCCCGGGATCTGAGACTACGATCGTAGAGTCAGAGGGAGGAGGAGGAGGAGGGGGAAGTTTACCCGCATCCATTTCGTCCTTTTTATAGACCCGCATTTTGACATCGTCCCATGATGTAGTCGTTCTTGGCCAGAGGAGCCAGGGTTTCTTGGTTGATTACAACCACGACACATCTGTAATCACCCTTCAGCTCTTCCAGTTTGCCGCTCCTGTCCCCACATCCATTTTCGACCCTATTGATAGACTGGGCCCTCAGCCAGGTTGACTCTCGGCACGGGTCGTATGACACCTTACGTCCAGCCCAGGGGATAAGGAGGGGGAGAGGGAAAAGAACGAGCTGTCCTGTAGAGGCCGCAAAGTAGTACATGTACCGCACTTACGCCTTAAGAAAGAGAGGGGGAGAGAGGGGACGTAGAGTCCTGGTCAGTACTTGGTAAACGCTCGTCAACAGCCTGTCTGTCATGGGTGGCCCTTAGACAGCATAGCCCGTTGAACCTACGCCTCAAGCCTTCGCACCGGCACCATCGAATGCAATGATGGTACGCACGTCAAGGTGACTGAGCCACGCGATGGGATGTACTATTAATTAAATCTAATAAGTACTCGTTGTACTAATGCTTAAATTGAACTAAGTACTTGATGTTCTATGGCTTAATGTTAATAAGTACTCGTGTATTAAGTGAATAAGTTCTCGGTGTACTTTGACTTAAAATTAGTAAGTACTCGGTATACTTCGACTTAAAATTAATAAGAACTCGATGTACTAAGACTTAAATCTACCTGTCGATGTGGTTTTAAATATTCGCGTGGTCCTCCGGTTCAGCAAGAATTGCTATGCGCACTATGACGGACTGGTACTGTGCTGGGCGGTACGGTACGTAACGCCACCATTTAGTGGGAAGTGAACTGATCTTAGGCCGGACTATGATGACTGAAGGCTGTCGAGGGATGAGATCTTGCACGATCCCGAATGAATAAGAAAGAAGGCGAAATAATAAAAACAAAACAATCTTTATACGTTCAATTAAAAGCTCGAATGACACTTTAGCCGCGGAAAACAAATGGAAGACTAAAAGAACAAAATCCCTAGAATGAATTAAAAGAAACAGCGAGAACGAACGTCAACGAAATGCGGAACCCGAATAGAAGTGTACCTACTCGCAAACATCTATCTATATATAGAAAAATTAATTGACATCTGTTTATACGCGCATAACTAGGCTGAATATTATCCGATTTGCATGGGGATGTTTTTGGTGAATTTGTACTGACCCAGGTAAACACACAACGGAGCCGTAAATTGGAAATTTAGATTAAATTTGGAAAATCGTAAAAACACAAAATTGTTGCCAATAGAAGAGTGTATTTATATGCATTTTATCACTTACAAAAACAATCAAATAAAGGTATATACTCAGCGACCAAGTGAAATTAAATGGATTGGTGTTAAATGTTGTGCTTTTTCTAGAACATTGTGATTTCCAAAAGTGAGGCTATCGGCACATCGAATCTGTAGTCTCATCACCCCAAAATCTATTTACTCATCCATTGTTTATCAGATTTTCTATAGTTTGATATGCCGCCGATAACACGATCAAACATTGGAGCTCACAATAAAAATACTAGACGTGTGGCTAATCTACGTGCGAATGAAACGGATGAACAGTATGCATATTGCTTGACGATTCGCCAAGATATCGACAATCATCTGTTAAGATATCGCCCAAAGTTTAAACAGTATTACGGCGACATTTACGATAAGGTAGAAACCGAACGCCTCAATTTCATCCGATTAAATAAAAATAACCAGCAAACATCGGCCGGTTGACTATTCTCCCAGCGACAAATGTTGGAAGTCCGGACGCAATGACATATATGCGGCATTACTGAACCCCCGACTTATTCGTAACGTTCACCTGGAGTCGAAAGTGGCCAGAAATTATAGTTTGAGTATGATGGTGACCAGTACGGACTCGCCGCCGCAATACGGATCCCGAACGAGACAAACATTGCTGGAGGAGTATGAAGCAGTGTATTCATTCGATTATCGAAGGGCACAATGGTCGCGCTTCTCGAGATTGTTAAAGCAATATATTCGTTCAATTGGGATCTACACACCGACAAACAGTTACATGAAAAGTGATGACATTGATCGGCATTAATTACCAATGAACGAGCAATCAAACGAACGATGGAACGAACTATTCCTCTGGTAGGATGTTCCGACGATGACCAGACAGAAGAGTACAGAAACCATACTATCGACGCACTATACCGACAGAAAAGTAGACTGCTTTCAATGTAAAGATCCCGAAGCATTGATTAAACAAAATTACAGAAAATCTGTGAGTCTGTATTGGGGTAGTCGCCCTGGTTCAAGAACCCTGGATCATCCGGGGTCAGATAAAATGAATGAACTCTAAGGATCTGGTCGTCTACAATACCAACATACCAGATCACAGTAAGAAACGCACATGTATTGTCGCCAGAACACAGATTAATCTATTGCTCTTAGCTACAGCAATACAGACCAGACAGTGGTCATATGGGAGCGAGCAGGTAGAAGCTCGCTGATACTCGCGTCGATCTACATGCCACACGACTCTCCAGGAAGTCCTCCGCCCGATCTAACCAGGCTGCTGGTTGACACAGCTGAGCGTGGAAAATGGGACTTCATCCTAAGATGCGACACCAACTCCCATCATGCTCAATGGGGTAGCACCGACTCAAATGTGAGAGGTGAGTCCCTTTTTGAATTTATTATTGAACATAATATATTGATAGCCAATAGTGGCAATGAACCAACCTTCGTAACTAGCAATAGACGTGAGGTACTAGATGTTACACTCTGTAACAACTCACAAACTCTGAATGTGCGAGAATGCAAAGTTTCTACCGAAGCATCCTTTTCAGACCACAGGATTATAGAGTTCCTAATCGACGAGAAAGTAGACCCAATAAGGAAATTCAGGAATCCCAGATTGACAAACTGGGATATATTCCTCAACGAAGTATTGAAGAATCGTAGGAAACTTCAACGACAGACACTGGTCACACCAGATGAAATCGACGCGGTTACAGAATGCTTAAACAAAATTCAGACAAACGCGTACGATAAAGCCTGTCCTAAAGTATACAAAGCATCCAGCATGGTGGACAAAGGACTTGTCTAAAATTAGGAGGAGAACTAGAGCTCTATCCAATGGAAAGCCTCCAATTCCCCAACTGACTGGGACCTGTACAAGGCCAGTCACAGGAAATTCAAGAGCTCCATAGTAAGTGCTAAACGCATGGCTTGGCAGATATTCTGTAGTAACATAGAGAGCGCAACGGAGTGTGCCAGGCCTAGGAAAATTCTTTCCAAGCAACCCTGTATTCCAGGTTTTATTAAGGAAATTGCGGGAACTGGACACAGTCCTGCACAGAAACCCTAAAACTATTATTACAGACACACTTTCCAGGTTGTACCCCAAGTCTAAGTAATAATACAGAGGCGGATATTACTCCTACAACTGTATCAGTGGTTCCAGAAGGAGTTATAACCGAAGAAAAGCTAAACTGGGCAATTGATCCACTATCTCCCTTCAAATCACCTGGGAGAGATGGGATTTTTCCTATTATGCTCCAGAAGACAAAGACCGTCATCATACTACATTCCAAAAGCCTGGCGTGAAGTTGTAAGAGTCAGGGGGAAAACGACAAGGTGGAGGATTCCGTTTGGTCAGCAGCAGGCTAGCACGCTGGCAAGGCTCGGCTTAGCTCGCCGGATGGCCGGGAATCTTGCTGCTAAATACTCTCACTAAAACAAAAATAATGCATTCCTGCCGGGAAATTATGGGTGTCCTTCTTGATAATATGGCCGCGTTTATTTAAAGCGAAACGGTCGTTGTTACGGTGTCCACGAGTTATGCACGAAGACTGGTATTTATTAAGATAGCTGAAGGTATTGGCACTATCCTGTGGGATCCTCCCTTACTGAGAATGGCTATCCACCATTTTCACCTGTTCATCCGCGTTCCCTAAATATGATGCGAACGAATCCCAAAATTCGTATCAATGTCCTAATTCACCCTCTCATTTCCTTTCACAATCTCACCCTTTCAGATAAACTCAAAACGACATAGTTGCACTGGTAATTTAAAGATTTCAAATATATTTTCTTCAAGATTCTATTCATCAAACTTCAAATTAAATAACAAAAAAAACAACATTATATTCGTTTAGGATTATAATCTTGGTTTTAAATGGCAGGTGTGATATGTGTCTTCGAATAGAGTTATGTGTTTTAGTTCAAATTAGGTATATAAGTATATTTTAGTTCTAAGTTAGGCTTTACGCAAATTTTATAAATATTTATTTAAGTATGTGTGAAAAGCAAAAATGGGCAATTTTATGTATCCAAGTTTGGTTTAAATAATTTGCATGTGCAAAGAAAATATAGTAGATATGGTAGTATAAAAAAAATATAAACAAATTAAGTTAAGTTTTCACTTACTCATTAAACAACTCCCCGCTCTTCTCCATGATGTGCGCACATGATGTTCTCAGGATCCCCTGCCCCGCAAACACTTTACCGACACTATATATATTTATATAGCTGTACCCGCCCGGCGTTGCCCGTGCTCAAGAGTCTAAATACTCGGTGTTCTCTGCGCCTAACAAAAAGAAATACTTGTCTTTTTTTGATGAGAAACAAAATTGCAAGTCAAACTTGGTGGACCGATTTTGACCAAACTTCACAGAAACATATTCAAGTCAATACCAAAGCTTGCCTGATTTGAGCTCAATCGATTCCGTGGTTAAAGGGACTGCACATTTTTCTGCGCTTTGCTTAGCCCGATTACGCAACTTCATTGCACCGCTAGGGGTGGGTGCTAGTTGCCTGGCAGGCGCCTATGTCACCTGAATTTTTTGAATCGAACAACAACACAAAAGAAAGAAACTTCGATTTTTATTTTCTTTCAATCAATTTGTTATGCGCACTGTTTAACAACACGCAGCAATTCTAATTTAATGTCAACAACGAAATCGACCAATACCTATATACAAAACTGGGAATATAGCGCCACCTATAAGATTTTTTTTTTTTCGTATAGAGTTTCTAATATTACTCCCAAGCCATAGTAATATTAACGTTACTCTCAGCAAGCTGAGAATTAGCTATCCTGGTTGAAAGCACGAGACTTGGAACCAGAACTAGGCTCGGGCGAATAATAGGGGTAGGTGGAAAATCGTACATGCGACTCTTTCTCACTTAAGATAAGAAAACAAAAACCACCTCCCTTCGAAACCTTCATACTACAACTAGGTTATTCCTATCCAGTTGTTTTATTTAAACTGTTAAATACGCGTTTGGCAGGCAGCTTCCCAGTGGAGGCACCTGCTAATACCGCCATAAGCACGCGGTTACATCTTATTGCGCTAATTCAAATGGTTTTATCCTTTGTAATCGGCGCACTAGGTTAGTATCGTCTCGAATTTGTAGCATGGTGTTATTGCAATGACCGTGAAGGCGTGTCTGTTGTTTACGGGCAAAATGTTTTATTTCATCTTCGACGGTAGCCATACCTAGGTCTCTGTGGATATCAGTGTTTCTGATAAACCATGGTGCATTTACTATTTTTCTTAGCACTTTGTTTTGAAAAGTTTGTAAAATTTTGATATTACTGGATTTGGTACAACCCCAAAGTTGTATACCGTATGTCCAAACCGGTTTTAGTACTTGCTTGTATAAAAGCAGCTTGTTCTACATGCTGAGTTGGGAAAATCTATCAAGCAGCCAGTGCATTTGTTTACATCGAATGGCGAGCTCTACGCGTTTCTTCTTGACGTGCGGTTTCCATTTTAATTTCGCATCGAGTGTCATTCCCAAATATTTTGCCTCGTTTGCGTACGGATGGGTAAGTTGTCTACATTTTTATAAGTAAAATTCGCGTGCGTTGATTTGGCCTCGTTGAGAGCAATACGCCAAGTCTTTGTCCAATCACAAATTTTGTCAATAGAACGTTGGAGTTTATTAGTGGCTGATTCAACGGTATTACTGACCGCTAATATGGCTGTATCGTCTGCAAATGTGGCTACTGTTGTGCCCTCTTCTTGAGGAATATCACTAGTGTATATTAGAAATAGGATCGGTCCAAGAACGCTTCCTTGGGGAACTCCTGCCGCGATTTCTTTAAATTCAGAGTAATCATTTTCGTGTTTTACACGAAAGAGTCTGTCTGATAAGTAACAACTAAGGATATCAGATAACTGTTTCGGAAAAGCTTGTCTTAGCTTATGCTTCAAGCCCGTATGCCATACTTTATCAAAGGCCTGAGAGACGTCGAGAAAAACACTAGAACATATTTTTTTCTCCTCTAGGGCTTTTTCAATTACATTGGTTATTCTGTAAACCTGGTCGATTGTAGAATGCTTAGTCCTGAATCCGATTTGGTGATCAGGTATTAATCGACGTTCTTCGATAATAGAATGTAGGCGCTTTAACAAAAGTTTTTCGAATACCTTCGACATTATCGGTAAGAGCGATATTGGCCTATATGATTTTTTGTCATTTAGTGGTTTACCGGGCTTTGGAACCATTACAACTTCAGCTACCTTCCATTGTCGTGGAACGTACAATAACCTGAACGATGCATTGATAAGATAGGCAAACTTGATTAAAGCTTTCCTAGGTAACTCTTTAAGAACCTGTCCTGTGATTAAGTCATATCCAGGAGCTTTGCTTAATTTTAGTTTCTCTATTTCAAAGCGCAGTTCGGGTAGCGAAACACTTTTTATTCTATAATTATCAGGTACCACGGTTAAGACAGGAAATTCGAGCAACGCTTGACCATAAAATGGTTTAAATGTTTCTTCCAGATGTTCGGCAAATATTTCGGCTTTTTCCTTGTCACTCTTCACCCATTCTCCTTTGATTTTCCTGATGGGTGGCGCTTGCATTTTTGGTTTTTTAATGCCTTTCATGGCTTTCCAGAGCGAGTAATTTGTACTTTTATCCGCAGTTAGGCTTCCAAGATATGTAGAAATTTCACGATTTTTAAAGTCTCGAATTTCTCTCTTAAGTTTACTACAAAGGTAGTTAAGAGTGGTTTTATCCTGTGGAGCTCGAGATTGTTGCCATCTTTTGCGCGCTCTCCTTTTCTTCTTTAACAATTGAGTGATTTCCAACGGATATTTTATTTCGCAATTTGTGGTTATTTTCCGTTTATTCCAGGCGTATTTTTCCAGGCTGAGCATTGTATGACATTAATAAATTGATCGACTTCGTCTTCAAGTTCGTGGGGTGTTCGAAGAGACACTTTGAGATCGATTTTACTTTCACAGTATTTTTTAAAGGATTCCCAGTTTGTTTTCATGTTAGTTAGTCTGGGCGGACCTTCTTTTTTTCGTAGACAGCCGTTAATTGTCAAAATGACCGGTGAATGATCAGAAGAAAGATCGAAGCATTCCTCAACTAAAATAGAGTTTCCCGACAACCCTTTCGAGATGAAGAAATCGATGAGGTCTGGTGTTTTTGCCGTATCCGAGGGCCAGTACTTCGGTTTACCTGAGGAATGAAAGTCTACCCCCAATTCCATATCGGCTTCGTAAAGAACTCTACCTTTTACTGAAATGCATCTCGAGCCCCAGAAGGTATGTTTTGCGTTAAAGTCACCTCCGATGACGAAATTTCGTCCAAGTGAGTCAAAGATACTTATAAAATCGCTTCTTTCCATCGTTGCACGTGGGGGGGCAATAGATAGCTGCTAAAACATATTTTATGAGTTTAATTTTTACGCTCACCGTGCATAATTGCAGTTTGTCAAGCTGAATTGTTGCACTGATTGAGTGTTCAATGGTATTTTTGATCAACAAGGATGCCCCGCCTCTCGTCCTTTCCGAAGGGTGATATGCGTGATAGGCAATGTATCCTCGAATGTTTGTGCTGGATTCTTTCGTCAGATGGGTTTCCGAAATCAAACAAATATCAATATCATATTTATGAATGAATATCTAGAGCTCGTCCATCTTATGCAGAAGGCCGTTCGCATTCCATTTCACTAATTTAACTAAGTCCGTCATATTTATATTATTGCACGTGTGCTTCGAAATTGATTTTCGAGCTTGTCGAGTTTTTCAAACATACGTTTATTAATTTGGCAACTTGGGAGACTGGATCAGATGTGTTATTTGTTTGTTCGCGTCCTTGCAACGCAACTTCAGCGTATGTTTGTGGAACAGCGTTCGGCGACTTTTTTCTAAACAATTTTCCTTCTCTTGGTTGTTGTATTTTGACCATTTCTTTAGCCTTTTTTCGTCCTTCATTGGTTTTATTGTTGCCTTTTCAGGTTTGTTTTTGGTTTCATTTGCGATTGGTAGCGTAGTTTTCTTTATTTTGTCTCGCCTATTTTGAAGTTCTTTAGCTACTTCGCATCCGGGATAATTTGCCGGATGTTTTCCATTGCAATTTATGCATGTTGGTAGGTCTTGTCTACTTAGAGCGCATTCCTTCGATAAATGTTTACCGGCACATTTTACGCAACGCAACCTATAAGAATGCAACTTAATTATAAATATGTATCTCGAATTTTACAATATTAGCTCCCATTAGTGAACACGATATTTTGTGTGTTTCATACACACGCTGCAACTGATCATTTTGGCGATGTAAAACTATATCTCCTGCTTCCAAATTTTCTTCAACCATTACAATGACAACTTCATCGATTGTTGGTGCACTGAAACGTCTCGCATGTTGTCCTACAGGAGTTTGTATTCAACCGTGCATTGGTATTGGAATGCTACTCGCCGCAATTCTACATTCACGACGTTTCTTCTTCTTCGTTGGTTTTCATTTATTTGAACGCTATGCTGATGACGATTATGTTGTTGTCTATCTCGGTCTCCAGGTCGGACGACTGCACGTTGTTCTTGCGATATTCTTTCCCGAAGTTCCGACACCCCCTATTTCATCCTGTCAAAGTTTTGTTTTCGAGATAAAAAGTAGCATTCGTCCTTCCTAGGGCCCAAACGAAACCGTCAAGCTCAAAATCGTTAAAAACTAACCATTCTGTCTCGAGTTATGCGCATGAAAACTGAAAACGCTCAACAACTGCTGTTGCCTGTCATCATTGTCCACGTCATCTCAATCACCCCTACATTTCAGCGCCAGGCAACGAGTGCTCAGAATCCTAATTATAGTTAGAATATGCTAAGTAGTTTAAGTAAGTAGAGTAGGTAGTTTGTAATTTGTTTTTTTTTATATAAAAATATAAAATTTGATAAAGATTCCGAGTTTTCTTAACAATTTTCTCGATGAAAACATAATTATGTAAGATTAGTTCGTAAAATAGTTTTTAGGCCGAAAGGCAATAATTATAAGATAGAGTTAAGTTTAGGGCGTCCGCATAAGGATCAATAATCTAGAATAAGTATCCTATTAATTTTAAGTTAGATTTAATCATTTTTGTCTAGTATTTAAGTTGATATAAGCTAATAATTAATAAAAATGAATTTAAAAGTACCCCTACATTTCAACTTACTCACACATAGGTACTAATGCAAGGATCCTGAAAATACTTGACAAACAAAAATGAAGGATTCAAACACCATCCAACAAATCAAAGTATCGACACCGTTTTAAAAAGTTACTTTGTGTAACATAATAAACATAAACAAACTTATTAGCTATATTTAAAAAAAAAATTCAAAATTGTTGACAACAACAATTTGCTTGGCAAATAATTAAAATAATTGACAACAACAATTGCTTTTAAAATTTTAAATATTTTTTTTTTGTATTTGAAGTGTCACTACTCGATTTCTACCCAGTTTATTTTTATTTATTTTAAACAATCCAGGGCGCCACCCAAACGCATACAAAAAAAATCATTAAAATCGGTCCAGCCGTTTAGTAGGAGTTCAATGACATACACACGTACAGTAGAATTATATATATAAAGATTATATTTTCTGTGATTTGAATGTACCGATTATGTACTAGACACTTTTGTTTTTCTGCACACTTAAGTAAATATTTGAACAGGAATTTAGATAATGAACAAAATTTAACCAAAATCGTTCTTGCGAGACACTTGTTGGGGTCATACTAGGAAAATGCACGTAAGGGTTTTTGCTTTTCTTGATTAGAGACAATATGTGTGGCCAGAGTCTAGTTGTTTCGACGAAAAAATTTATGTTGCTCCTGAGCAGCTTTTCTGCAAGCAAGTTATGAGCGATTGCAATTTTGGGCTTGATATTTGTGTGGCGAAGAGCCGCGGGTATTGCTGTAAAGACCGATATAAAAAGCCGCGAATTAAGCGCAGTGTAATTCGATTTATCGAATTGAGCTCAGCTCGTTGATTATGTAATGGCGGAATATACAAGAATGTAATGGGTAGTCAGAGATTCTGGTCCATTAAATGTAACACGGCAATGTAAAAAAGATGACCGGAAAGAGGCGGCGCTCTCTTAAATAGCCCGCATGTCCAAGTATTTTACCCAGTATTTCTAATTAAATGCCATCTTCAGCTTAACGAAAGCTTAGGCCGTGTTTATATAGGGGAAGACGATTTTGGGACAGATCATATCGCTCAAGGTGGATATTACAAAACTAATGATTTTTCGACGGTTTACCCGAAACAAAAAACATTAGAAACTCCCCTGAAAATCTGCTCTTGGAAGTATCTACGAAAGTCAATAAAACGTGTGGCCTCGACTCATGACCCTGATGATGCGGTGGTGGTCTCATATTGCAGCGACTGAAATAGCCGGGCTATCGTCTTTCCCAATCCTTTTCCCTTGGAAAATTTTCCACCTCATACATGCTTCTCCCTACTGCTTTTATTATTCTACATTTCAAAAATGTTGAGCTCAATTTAGCGTTAAACTTCTTTTGTTACATCGCTGAGCTTAAAATTCCTACGGAACACTTCCTCACCCGGACGAAATAGTACCTTTGTACATCTTTTATTGTATGTTTTTACATTTTTTTCGTATGCTAGCTTGAGGTTTTCCTTAATCTTCCTACGTACTGCCTGCAGTCTGTCTGATTTCGGAAGGGTGAAAAATTCGCCTTCGTTCAAAACCTGTAGTTTTCGTAGGAGGTTATACATGCTTCCACGCTGATCGTCTTTTAGATACATCCTAATAGATGATAAAATTGACCGATTAACTCGCTCCGATGCATTCGCCTGCGGGGAGTAAAGCGCTGTTCTAATAGGTTTCACACCATAAAGAGCGAAGAACTCCTGAAAAGCTTGGGAGACAAATTGATTTCCATTATCCGAGTGGACGAATTCGGGAACTCCGATTCTGAGAAAAACTTCTTTTTCCAGAAAATTAACCACACTCTTTGTGCACGCTCTTTTCATTGGATGCAAAACACATATTTTGACATGTGGTCTAGTGCTATGAACAAATAACTATTCCCAGTTTTAAATCGGATATGAGTTAGCACCAAACACATTCAACATTCACCCACGCTCCACATGCAGGTCAACACCAAGCGCATTCCACAACCGATGCCGGATACCCAGGCTCATCACATCCGACAGCAACAGAGGAACCCACGCTCCACATGCATGTTGCTGAGCCAGCGTCTGGCAAACGACACCTCCTCCAATCCCAATCCATAATCCCACATTCCTGCACGTAGAGATAAGAAAACCTAGGCAATAAGTTTATATTTGTTACACTTAAGTTTTAGTTCTGGAGTAGCAGTCGAAATTGTATGTTTAATTAAGATAATAAAAGATGCTTCTCCTCAATAAAAAATATTTTTTTAAATCAAACTCAACTTAGTTTTATTTAATTGGCGCCCGAGCAGTGTAAGAACCAGTTCTCGCGCTTATAAGTAGCTAAGTAGCCCCCGTGCTCATAAGTGAAATCGCGTGTTAAACGGTATTAAAAATAAAAATAAAAAAAACCTAAAAAGAAAAATAGTAAAGTAAAATAGTGAACTAAGAAAGTAAAGAAAAATAGTAAAGTAAAATAGTGAACTAAGCAAGTAAAGGAAAAATAGTAAAGTAAAATAGTGAACTAAGAAAGTAAAGAAAAATAGTAAAGTAAATTAGTGAACTAAGCAAGCGAAGAAAAAATAGTAAAGTAAATTAGTGAACTAAGCAAGAAAAAGCATAGTAAAGTAAATTAGTGATCCAATCGTTGATGAAAAAATAATAAAGGTCCCCTTAGTAGCCGCTACAGCTAACCACTCGGAGCGGAGGAACAGGAAGTGAAGGACGCTAGCCGCATCAGCAATATCGAAGGAAAAAAACCAGGACATCCATGTTGCCACCGGTTTTTATAGCGTAAGCATAATATTAATTTAATATAAGAAATCATATATTAAGAAATTTAAAGAATAAATGAAAGAAAGTGAAAAAAATTTGCACAATTAAGTACAAAGAAGTTTTAAACAAATTTTTAAGAAAAAACAAAAGCAAAACAGCTTATCAATAAAATTAAATTGTTATCTCATTTGTTTTTTTTTTTTTTAAAAAGAAAAAAAGGAAAAGAAAAATTCCTATGTTAAGATCGAGTAATGACCCTACCACAATGGCTATCCGCAAGAGGAAGTTCAGCCCACTCAGGCGAATGAAAGTGCCAACAACTCATTTCAATCGAGCGCATCGAATAGCAATCCTCAACGGACAAACGCCAACAATTCCAATAACCGCCAAAATGGTCAAAATATTCAGACCACACCGGATTTTGAATCCCTTATATCTTCTATTGTCCACCGCGTCCTTGAAAGTCAAGGACGCGAAATCATTCAAAACATAGTTAACCCCAATCAGAATCAATTTACTGGTACAGACCAGACAATTGCACCAGAATTTAGAGATAGGTTGAACGATCTAGACAACATACCGGATGTAGTCCGATGTCTAAAGGATTTGCCAGGAGACCGAGGAGAATTTAGCTCCTGGAAGAAAAGTGTTGATCGTATATTGCAAATATACGAACATCTCAAAGGAACTCCCAAATATTTCGGTATTCTAAGCGTCATACGCAATAAAATAATTGGAAGTGCCGACACCGCTCTAGAATCCTACAATACGCCTCTAGATTGGACATGTATTTCCAAGTGCCTTGTCATGCACTATGCTGACATACGCGATCTGGGTACGCTAGAGTACCAGATGCAATCAATTGTTCAAGGCAACAGCACTATCCAAGGATTCTATCACATCGTATACTCCCATTTATCTTTAATACTAAGAAAACTTTCTTGCATGGATATAAGCTCTGAGTCCATGCATTTGTTAACACAAACATACAGAGACAAGGCTCTCGACACTTTCGTCAGAGGTCTTAAAGGTGACCTACCCCGATTACTGGGTATAAAAGAACCAGTAGACCTGCCTCAGGCATTACATTTATGTTTGAAATTAGAGAACCAAAACGTCCGTTCTTACCAAACTCAAACTCAACAACCATTATACAGACAATTTCGGAATCCAATACCACAGGTTCAACAAAGACCCCCATACAATCCTAGACCGATGTATCATACAAATTACCAACCACCAGTACAGGCAAGGCCCCCGTATAACCCTAGGCCCATGCCAAACAATTATCAAAACAACCAGTATAACCCATTCCAAAATCAATATCCCCAAAGGCCCCATATAAAAGCAGAGCCTTTAACGCATAGGAACCAATTTCGGCCAAATAATAATATGCCACGAAGGCAAAACTTTAATCAACAAAATTTTCACGTGGAACCTTTGTTCAACCATTCAATGATCCAAACCAATATAACAATTTAAACTCAGAAACTCCAAACCTTCCTCAACAAAATATTGATGTCGAACAGCATGCTCAAAACGAATTGAGCGCATACAACGAAGCGGCATCGTCATTCGACGACACCCATGAACAAACAGATTTTATGGACACTCATTTTTTAGATTAACAGGCTCTTCGTTGCCATACTTTGTATCTCGCACGAAGAGTGGAAGAATTCTTAGATTCCTTATTGACACGGGATCTAATAAAAATTATATACAACCTTCCCTTATAGAAACCCCAATAGAAAACGAGCAATGCTTTCACGCTAGGTCAGTAGCAGGAAGCATTAAGGTATCACACCATACATACATTAGCCTTTTCGGTCTTCGCGACACAAAAATAAAATTCTTTTTGTTACCATCTCTTACATCATTCCACGGTATCCTTGGACATGATAGTTTAAAGCAACTATCAGCGGTAATTCATACCAGCCAAGACTACATGACAATTCGAGATCAAATTAACATCTGCATCAAATACCAAATATCACAAGACGTTAATTCCATTAACATCAGAACGAACCATATGTCTATGCATCAAAGTAAAGTAATAGAATCCCTAGTAAAAAACCATCCGTTTCTTTTTGACGAGCCAAATGAAAAACTAACTTTTACAACTAATGTCATAGGAGAAATTCGCACCACTAACGAAAACCCCATATACTCCAAGTACTATCCATACCCGATGTCACTTAAAAACGAGGTGGAAAAACAAATTCAAGATCTCCTTAACAACGGGATAATAAGAAAATCGAGGTCCCCGTATAACTCACACGTCTGGATCGTTCCAAAAAAATTAGACGCGTCCGGCGAAAAGAAATACCGCCTAGTTATTGATTACATAAAACTGAATACAGCAACAATATCAGACCGCTACCCCATGCCAGAAATCAACGGAGTTTTGTTTCTTCTTGAAAGCAATAACTTCTTCACAGTCCTAGACTTAAAAAGTGGCTTCCACCAAATTCTTCTAAAAAAGTCAGACATAGAGAACACCGCTTTCTCAGTCAGCAATGGAAAATATGAATTTACCAGACTCCCCTTTGGGCTGAAAAATGCTCCCGCCATATTCCAAAGAGCCCTCGATGACATCCTTCGGGAACACATCGGAAAGATATGTTACGTCTAAATAGACGATATCATAATATTCAGTCGAGACCAAGAAACTCATACAGAGAATATTCAAAAGATCTTCAAAACATTGGAAGAAGCCAATATGAAGGTCCAACTCGATAAATGCGAATTCTTCAAACGCGAAGTTGAATTCCTAGGGTTCGTCATATCTTCGAATGGCATAAAAACAAATCCAGCCAAAGTTGAGGCTATTGTTAGTTTCCCAAGCCCTAAAAGTCTAAAAGATCTTCGATCCTTTCTGGGATTATCAGGCTATTACCGCCGGTTCATAAAAGACTATGCGAAAATAGCAAAACCGCTTACAACTCTCCTAAGAGGAGAAAAGGGAAGATTTCTAAAAACGCTTCTAGCAAGCAACTAATAACCCTCAATGAAGAAGCAGTTGAATCCCTCAACAAAATAAAAAATGCTCTCATTTCAAAGGAAATAATCCTTACATATCCTGATTTCACCAAAGACTTTCAATTGACTACAGATGCGTCTAATCATGCGATTGGCGTAGTGCTCTCACAAAATGACAGACCCATAACGTTCATATCCAGAACACTAAACAAATCCGAAGAACATTACGCCGCAAATGAGAAAGAGATGCTGGCGATAATATGGTCCCTACAATCGCTAAGAAATTATCTATACGGCAGAGCCGAGGTCAAGATATATACCGACCACCAGCCCCTAACCTATGCGTTAAGCAATAAGAATAATAACGCAAAGATGAAACGCTGGAAGGCAATATTGGAAGAATACAATTGCGAACTACATTATAAGCCCGGAAAATCTAACGTAGTCGCAGACGCACTCTCCAGACAGAAAGTCAAGTCAATTCATTAACTCCTACAGTACACAGTGATGAGAGCTCCTCCCAAGAGCTCATCTTCAGCGTTGAAGCACCCATCAATGTCTTCAAAAGCCAAATTTTTCTCTACACAGGCGAAAGGAAAAACCACGAGTTTAAGATCGTGTTCCCCGGATATCACCGACACAACATAACAGAGACTAACTTCAGTAAAGAGAATCTTCTACAGATTCTTAAGAAAATTCTGAATCCTTCGGTAATAAATTGCATTAAAACACAAGAGCCAGTAATGGGTCTGATACAGGAACTATACCCCCTTCATTTCAAAACATTTAAAATTAGATTCTCACAAAAGCAAGTACAGGATATTTTAAGCGAGCATGATCAGGAAACAATTATAATAGACACTCATAATCGCGCACATAGAAACGCGGTCGAAAATCGTCGCCTGAGAATTGTTTTGTTCCATACGCCACTTTTGTCGTTTTTGAGTTAGGAACGGATTCTATGGTAATTTTGTATGCTCTTTTTAAATCTGTGATTCGATTTGCTCTTAGTCTTTCCAATCCCGAGATATCGAACATCGACTTTGTCCCATATTCACCAAAATCAACAGTTTGTAGAATTGTTTTGTGCCATAAACCATTTTTTGGCGTTTGGGACAACTTTTCCATATAATTTATCGCAATTTTTTTGTGAGAATTGTTTTGTTCCACGTGCATATCACTGCGACAAGAGATACAGAAAATATTAACAAAGCTGAGAATTGGTTTGTCTTACGTGCACTCTATGCACACTATGTATGTGGAACACTGATCGCAAACAAAATTTTAGTATTGGTTTGTTCCACCTCCATTACTGTTGTGTAGATAATATTCGATATTATAAAGATATGAATTCGGTGCGGTGATGAATAGTGCTGCAAACGCAAAACCTAGTTGCAGACGTACGAGCAGTCAATCATTGAATACATATGGTTTCAATAGATGTGTTTATTGAACCATAGCTGCAAAGATAAGTACAGAAAAAATCAGAAAAATACACGATTTGGTGTTCCATGAGTAAAAAACTTGCCGCAAAGTGTTCTACATTCTGTCAATTTGTGTTCCATGAAGCTGTGCAGATCAGTTTAGCACAAGTTTTTCTGTACTTACTTTTGAGGTAACAAGTGGGTGAAATGTGTCTGATTTGAAAATTCAAATTGTACTGATGCCAACTAATTTATTTGTTTGACATGAGATATCGTATTTCTTAGTTTAATGTTACAAATGTTCGCATATTTATTTAAAAAAATTGAAAGAATAACATGGAACGAGTTCAAATTGTGATCAAATCGACATCAGGCCAAACATTGACTGTGCAATGCTCACTCAAAAACCGAAATTCACTAGAAAACAAAGAGGATTATCTGTTTGAAATTTCGCAGCTGAGAGGAAAACATTATGACTCGAACCTGTACTTTTCTGATCTAATTTGATCTGCCATTTTTCACTATTTTATTGTATTTTTTGAATAAAAACTTTGTTAACAAAAAAGATGAAATCGATTTTTCTTTTTTAAATTTTAACATCCAACTCCATGCTTTCTTGCCTTTCAGATATTTTGGATGAGAATTGCTTTGTGCCATATCCATTTTCTTGTGTTCCACGTGTATGAACAAAAAAAATCAGTTTCAAAATGTAGGAGGTGGGACACAAGTCAAAAAAGGAGACCTTTAAGTTAATTAACGTGGCTTGTTAACGGTTTGGCAAAACACTTTGAAAATTGATAGGTGAACTCTTTATAAAACTAACTTCAAATTAAAAAAAAAAAAAAAATCGTATCACACAGTTTTGGAGTACCAAGTACGCAAACCTTTAAATAGGTACGTTTTTCTCGAAAAAGTGCCAATGGCATATGGAACAAAACAATTCTCAGACGACGAAATAGACTTCAAATTCTCGAAAATTATTATTTCCCTCCCATGATAAGAAAAATAAAACGAATTGCCAATATTTGGTCAGTATGCAAGCAAAATAAATACGAAAGACACCCTAACCAACCAAAACTAAATGAAACGCCTTTACCAAATTTCCCAGGACACACAGTTCATCTCTTATTCATTACAGAAAAGAAATCAGTACTTACTGCAATAGACAAATTTACCAAATACGCACAGGTTAAAATACTAAAAAGCAGATCCATAGAAGATATTAGAAAACCCTTAAGAGAGATACTCTTGTTCTTTGGAGTACCTAAGTCGGTTGTTATTGATAATGAACCTTCCCTTAATTCATCCACAATCCTCTTCTTGATGAAGGATGAACTAAAAATTGATGTCTACACGACACCACCATACATAAGCGAAGCTAATGGGCAAATATAACGCTTCCATTCAACTCTTGCAGAGTTAATGAGATGCCTAAAAAAAGTTGACTTGCATCGAAATTTTGAGGAACTAATCGAAAGATCTGTAAATGAATACAACCATGGCATTCATTCCACCACACACAAAATACCAGTTGACCTTTTCTTTGGTCGTAATGTTACCTTTGGCCCCGAAGACTACGAGAAGAAGAGACGGTCGAACTTAGAAAGGCTACGACAAAAACAAAAAAAATATTATAGCATACCATAATAAAAGAAAACAAGAGCCAAAACAATATACAGTAGGACAAACAATTTACGTAAGACAAAACAAAAGATTAGGAACAAAACTTTCTAATAGGTACAAAGAAGAAATAGTCAAGGAGAATAGAAACACTACCGTCCTTACAGAAAGCGACAAAATTATATATAAACATCGTATAAGAAATTGATGGAAAATTTTTCCAACAGATTAATTTTAATTTTTTTTTCATCCAGTGAACTAGTAGCGATAGAAACCGGGACAGCGATGATCCAAAATGGCAGCTTTAAAATGATCCATATCATAGACTTGGTACCATGCGAAAGCATTATAACCAACATCCGAGATACAATAGAACACGGCATAAATAAGAGCCACCCCTCCTATCCTTTTCTTTCTCACGAACTTTCGGAAATAGAACACATATTCAATAGGCTTAAACCAAAAAACAAAAACAAAAGATCACTCAATTTCCTAGGAAGCGCATGGAAGTGGATAGCTGGAAGCCCTGACCATGACGACTTACGAATAATTAGAAACAAAATAAATAATGTATTAAAAAACAATAACAAACAGGTCCTTATTAACAGAGATGTAATTAACAACATCAACGAAATAACAAAAAAGACAAATAAAATTAAATTACTTGAGGAAGATTTAATCAACATAGAATACGCCATACTTTGGGCAAATAAAGGAATTATAAATTCCTATATTTTATCAATTAAAGAAATTAATATAGCCGAACAAATAATACAGAAAGAAAATATTCCTTACGGCAATATTGATGAAGCACTAAATTTTGCAGAAGTAAAAGTTGCCACAAACAAAAATTCAATAGTTTATATCATAAGTATACCAAGTTTAGAGTTAAATACTCGTATCAAACTCTTACTTAAATCCGTAAAAAGGGGTTATCTTCCTCAATCGGTTCAACGGCACAATGCAACAAGACAACACAGATGCATTACCACTGGCTGGCACGTTCATAATTAAATTTCAAAATTCAACGATTACCATTGAAAACAAAACTTACCTATCTGACAACGTAATATCCACACTAAAGCCATTACCTGCAATCGCTCAATTCTCTACAGTGGAGGACACAGAAGAAATGTTATCATTGGAAATGATAAAAGAACTCCATTCTAGTAACACCGAAGAAATAAGGACACTGGAATCGAAACATTACATCATCAGAGCAACAAATATCATATGCATTCTAGCGGTAGCAACTATTGTCATAACCTTTATAATAAAAGCAACATGGAAAAAGCGCCCAATGCATATCAACGTCAACAACAACATTGATCCAGAAACCCAAAATTGAGATGAGAGAAAACGCACAAACAGCAACTCCCTGTAAGAAAATTAGTGAAGCTCAAGGAAAAGTTTTAACAAAAAAGCCTACACGCATAAGTCAAATACCATTATTTTGACTTAAGATCAAACGAGGACGTTTGATTTTTAAGAAGGGAAGAGTTAACACTAAACACATTCAACATTCACCCACGCTCCACATGCAGGTCAACACCAAGCGCATTCCACAACCGATACCGGATACCCAGACTCATCACATCAGACAGCAACAGAGGAACCCACGCTCCACATGCATGTTGCTGACCCAGCGTCTGGCAAACGACACCTGCACGTAGAGATAAGGAAACCTAGGCAATAAGTTTATATTTGTTACACTTAAGTTTTAGTTGTGGAGTAGCAGTCGAAATTGTATGTTTAATTAAAATAATAAAAGAGGATTCTCCTCACTAAAAAATATTTTTTTAAACCAAACTCAACTTAGTTTTATTTAATTTATATGGACCCATGAAATCTATGAAAAGTTTTTGGAATGGTCTGCTTGTTTCCAATTGCTTTTCCATTGATGGTCGTAATGTTTTATTCGGAGCTTTATTGGCTTTACAGTCATCGCATTGACGCAGAAAATCTCGGACTTGCGTAACCATGTTTGGCCAATAGATAAACTGCCGTATCCTTTCCAAAGTTTTAGCCATCCCGCCATGTGCTGAATTGGGTGGAATGTGAGCAGCTGCTACTACAGGTTGGGTGAGGCCAGAAGGAATCCAGAGTCTCCATTCCAGGTCAGAAATTAGATGGTGTTTTATTGAAAGACTACACTTTCTAAAAACTAGATTTTCAGACACTTTTTGGTCCGGTAATGCTTCCAAGTTCGTTGATATATTTTCAATTAAGTCCATATATTCCTTTGAACGGAATTCTTTATCGTTTAAGTCTACATTTAGTTTTCCCTGAAAAGGTAAGTCGATTTCATCGATATACATACGTGACAATACATCGGGCATAGTATTGTTAGACCCTTTTCGATGTTCAATGTCAAATCGGAATGCTTGCAGTTTCAGTGACCATCCCGCCAGCCTACCGCTTAAGTCTTTTAAGCCCATGAGCCATTTAAGACTTGCATGGTCTTTTATGACTATAAATGGTAGTCCTTCTACGTAGGCCCTAAACTTTTTTATTGACAGTATGGCGGCTGAACACTCTTGCTCAGTCACACTGTAATTACGCTGGCAAGAGTTAAGTTTCTGAGAACAGAAAGCGAACGGTTTTTCATTTTTCGACATACTGGAAAATGACTTCTCCAACTCCCTGACTGGATGCGTCGCATTGTATGAAAAATCTTTTCGAAAAATCAGGATTAGATAAAAGAGGTGCAGAGCTTAGGGCTGATTTTAGTTCTTGGAAGGCCATTAAGGCTTCTGGAGTCGATTCGTGCGAGTCAAGGCGAACAGACGCGTGCTCAGTGATCTTAAAATAATCATCAAACTTTCGAACCAATTCTGACGGCTAAGGCCGCAAAATACAACTTACATATTTATTTATTTATGGTGAAAGTGACTTAGTAAACTAAAAATTTTTGATTTAACAGAAAAACACTCCCCAGCATTTATGCTGGGGCCCATGAATAGTGATTCGCTAAGTGCATTAAATAAAACACGAGAACTACTTGACACTTCGATGTCATCAAATGTACTTCTCTTAAATCAAAGAGAAAATACAAACTCTCTTAAATCATTAGAAGCTGGTAAGGATCTCTTCAATATGAACTTATTAAAATCTAAAAACGGTGAAAATGGTTCACCAACTAAAACCAAAATCCCTGAAGATCAATCTGAATTGATAAATAATGAATCCATGGACATTAGCAATGAGGAACGTAATCCTCAATGGTCGACGGTCATAAACAAACTGAAACGATCCGCCAATAGCTTTCAATCAAACTCCGAGAAAAGACGAAAAAACTATACTGGTGAGTCGCCTTCTACCTCTCACTCACATCAACCAAACCTGTCGAGCAATAAATATGCGCATCTAGCTAAAACTGCAGAAAATTATATTCCACCATCAATTTCTAACAACAAATCAAGAGAGAAAAATACTCAAATCACCAATACTAATACAACCTCAACTCAGCGCGAAGCTGGACCTTCTCATCAATCAACAGATCTTGATAATTCTTTAATTAAAAATATAAATAATACACCCTTTTGTCCGCCTATATTTATTTTTGGCGCTAATTGTACACTTATTAGTGATCTTATTCAACTCGCTGCAACTGAATGTAATATTTCTAATTTGACACATAAATTTGTTAATATGGGATATAGGAAGACAAAGGTTTATGTGAATAATTCAACTGTTCACAAACTAATTATAGATCGATTGCGGGATACTGGTGTCGGGGCATTTTCCTTCTCTCCTAAAGATACGAAGAAGGTTTCTATATTGTTGAAGGGTCTTGATGGAGACACTCCTATAGACAAAATAAAGAAATCTTTGGAGGAAGCTGTTCCAAATATTAAGATAAGTAAGATAGCACCTTTTGCTACATCACGTTCTAAAGAGTTAAAACTAAAATTAACCCTCTGCGACTGACGTGCTTTAGTTTTCACAATCTTACTGACGTGGTAGTCTACCAGACACCATTTTGATAGCTTCTGTTTTTTAAACTTATTTTATTTTGCATCTTTAATTCGTCATATTTTAAACTTAAGGGTATATTATTAGCATTAAAAAATAAAAACACAAACAATTTGAAACACATTTTGATTTTAACAACATTTATTGATGTAACATAAATTAATACTCAAAAACAAACATAGATAAAAAGTAAAAAATAAAAAATAAACATAAATAATTTCTTCATTTACATAAACATTTATAAAACTTAACACTTATAAGAATCAATTAAAAAAAAATGAGATCAATCCACTGGTTGGAAAAAAAAGTATAATAGTTCAAAAATCATAGTTTTTGCTGGCAGTCTGCGCAAAGTGGCTTTGAGCATTGCAAACAGATTGACTTTGAACAGTCACAACAACAATATCTTGATTGCCTTTTTAATTTTGGTGGGCAAATGGAACATAATTTTCTTGTAACTAACTGATTTTGTAGAACTTTCGGTGGTGGAGGAGGGAGATCCTTAGCCAAAATTCTACTTATTGTCATCCGCAGCTCTCTGGGCAATCGCTCGTTGTACACACGATATTTCATCTGATCCAGCACTAATTCTCTTGCCATATTCAAAATAAAAGTCTGCACACATTTGATATAGTACAAAGCTGTTTATTGCTGACATATCCAAAATCCTTTGGAAAATATAGCATTATCTTGATGCCATATTTTGCTGGCTTCTGTGGCATGTAAATGATAAACTTACAACGACCTCTAAATGGCAGCAACATTTCATCTATACATAGGTATGGTCCAGGAGTATATTGGGTCTGGCTATTTGTGATTAATTTGTTGAACAAATCAGAGATTGGAGCAAGTTTATCATCTTTCAGACGTTCCTCTCTAGTAGTTGAGTCATCAAACCGGAGGCAGTTAATCAAGCAAGAAAAACGCCATTTTGACATAACGCACCGAAATATTTCATGGCCAGTGCCATCTGTAGCAAATATCATGCTCAGATCGGAGTGATTGCACTTAAAAACGGACGAGTAGTACATTATACCGATGAAGGCTTTTATTTCAGTTACATCGGTGTCCATTAGATCTGTCCTAGCGCTTTGTTTGAATTTTATTCTATAATTTTGTAGTTTTTGGTTTGTATGTGTCACCAAACATTCCAACATTGTATTATCAAAAATCTTAGACCAAAGTTCAAAATAGCCTTCGAAGTTAAGTGTGTGCAAACGACCAGGTAATCTTATAATATTGTGGGCTGCTGTTCTAGATGCCCTAGGGCACTCTTTTTTATTCCATTTAAAACCCTTCTTACCTATATAAAATTCTTCATGCAACTGTTTATTGGTGGTAGAATTTCTAACATCTGCACTTGGTTCTTCATGTTCTTCGATATCTGAAACTTCGTCGTGCGCTTCCCCTTCTGAAATTTCGTCAGCTTCAAAGACTTCATTTTCTGGCTCAAAACTCGGGTCCTCATCTTCATTGTCGCAATCACTGAACTCGTGTTCACTTTCTTCATCTAACCATTGTTCTATTTGCTCGTCGTAACTAACAAATGTTCCAGCCGACGTTCTTTTAGATCTATGATCCATCTAAGAAATAAACAAGTTGAAGTAATGAAAACAATTTCACTGACGTGTTGCTTAGGAGACACTATGAACATATAACTATTACTCTGAGGTGGTGGCCTAACAGACACCTAACTTAACACTGATGTGGTTGCCTACCAGACACTTTCCCTTGAACAACGAGGCACGCGCACACAAGGACCGCTCCCACAGGACTAACGCACGCATGAGCATAGTAGGAGAAGGTATAGAGAATGAAAGAATTGAAAAAAAAATAATTAGCGGAGATACATAAGTTTTTTATTTTTTCGGTGTCTGGCAGGCGTCACGTTAGTCGCAGAAGGTTAAATATGTTTACTGTACAGCTAAAAGTTGGGGAATCAATTAAAGATCTAACATGTGTGAGATATTTACTCTTCCAAAGGGTCCACTGGGAAAAAAAAATCAATCGGACAGTAATTCGTTGCTTTAGGTGTCAGCGTTTTGGACATTCTGGGGAATGTTGCGCCTATGTAATGAGATGTGTAGTTTGTGGTGAATCCCATGATTCTACTTAATGCATAAAAGCCTCTAAAGAGCGTAAAGAAAAAAATGAGGAAATACCTCCAGCCAAGTGCGTTAATTGCGATGAGATCGGACATGCAGCTAGTTACCAGGGGTACATTGCATATCAAAAATATAAAGAAAAAAAACTTTTGTACAAGCAAAATGCTAGACGAAATGCAAATAAGACAAGAGCTACAGTAGAAGATTCAATTTACAATTTTACAAATGCTAATATTTCTTTCGCTGAAAAGGTAAAAAGCTCCATGCGCCAAACAAATTCTCATAGGCAAGTGCTTAACAATTGTAATGAACCCAATAAACCAATTCCATACTCCTACATTGTACTGCATAACAATGCACACAAAACAACAACTCGAATATCACTTCCTACTTTGTGCTTACATTATATAAGGCAGCCCAAGTCAAGTGGCTCATATACACTACTGTCCCACTGACATGGAATTCAAATTTCATCACCACATTACAGTGTCTGGTATCGCATACAGAAAGTATGGATAGAACATCTGGCGATAACCCTGACATTGTAACTGGATCGATACATTACGCGATCGGTGATTTGGGTAACGAGTAATTATGAAGTGTGTCATGAGTACAATGTGGATTAGTATGATGACTAAATTTAACGGCATACAACATTTTGTTTGTATCGATGTGTATCGTTTTGGTTGAAAGAAGATTAGTATATAAGACATAGATTTTGAAGAATAAAATCAGACTCAATTTAGTATTCAAACTGATTGTTTCTCTTTCTGGCAAACCCAATGGCATTCGTGCCTGCCCTACATCAAACCGCTTCGTTGCTTAGATTCCTTGGGAAGTCTCTCTCTCTAAGAAGAACCTCCTTACAGTAACGAACATAACAAACAGCAACCTTACATGGCGATCCTGCCAATCCGGACCAGGCCCTGAATCGGAATCAGATCCAACATTGCAGACCGAAGCAGATCCAAATAATGACAGAAGAATACGTGCCGGAAGGAATATCGGAGGTAGTTAAATACACACCAACTCCGATACCTAATAAGACGACGGGACCTAGAATCCTAACAATAGAAGAATATAACAAAAGGCAGCTAGAAAACCGAGAAACCAGGCTAACAAAAATACCAAAAATAGAAGTCACCGCAAAAATAAAGAAGAGAGGCGGCAAAAAAATACAACTACAGAAAGAAACAAGCATATCTAAGAGGACTAATCAAGAACCAGGAAGTAGAACCAATACCCTGGAGTACGGCAACAAAAATTTGGGAACAAATAGAAAAACTAGAAAAAATCGTCATAAAGTACCAACCTTTAGACTACCACCAGAAGTAAATGAATTGGAAAACAAAGATGGGCAACAATAGTGCCAAAAAAGAAGTCGTGGTCAACACGAACAACGACCAGCACATCACTGCAGCCTCATCCGCAGCAACAGCAATTGGTACAATGGAACGTTACCGAGTCTGAGTGCTCTGGGATTTGGATTTCCTTTTTAAAAAAAAAAAAAAAAAAAAAAAAAAAAAAAAAAAAAAAAAAAAAAACAGCAATTGGTATTTTAATAATTCTATATGTATTCTATAAATTAAAATTATATTATAAAAATTATGTTAAGGACAAAATAGCTAGACATAGCATAAATAATGTATAGAAATAAGATGTAGTATAAATAAAGATGGAAAATAACCCAAAAGAACTAGAAAAAATTATTATAAACGTAAACAAAAGTTCAAATAGGGGTTATAGCGAACAAACATGGAGATCAAAGTTAGAAGAGGTAAAAGCTCTTAAAAAAGACATAATTGCAAATGCACAAAAAGAGAAGGACAAAAATCAAATATTAGAGAAATTCATAGAGAAATATAAAATAATTAAAGAGATCATAGAGACCAATTTAGACACATTCAATATGGCCGCATTTAATATAGAAACGGCAACGAAAGTTATCCCTACATTTACGGGAATATATACGTCAAAACTTTGATAGTGTTTGCAAACACAATCACTACTTTTGAAGCGTTAAAAAGAAGCATTAAAGAAACTTTTAAAACAACAAAAACTATACCGCAGATACATACAAAATTGGCTCAGCTAGCACAGCGAAACCAATCTGTAGTATCATACAAAGATAAAATTTTGTCTCTAATTGCAGACTTAAACAGTCTACAAATAGAAGAACTACCAGATGAAGCCACAACATCTGAGAAGACCGTTATAGGAAAGATAAACGACAAATATGCCCTCACTGTATTCAAAAATGGAATTGACGAGCGATTTAAGACAACAATATTCGCCGCTCAGCCGAAAACATTGTCAGAAGCTATTAATTTGGCAATTGAAATAGAGGCAGACTCTAACCAAGCTCACAGTCAAGTAATGTACATGAGAGGAAATAACGGAAACAACAACCATCGTTACCAAAACAACTGGAGACAAAACCACAACAACATAAACTTTAACAGAGAACAATGAACACTAATGCCGATGCACTGTCACGAATTAAAATAGACAGTGACATTTTAAAGTCCATGATGGTGGAGAATATTAATAATAAAAATAGCCTAAATGATTACGACTCCAAGGAGCGAATTATGGTAGTAACAAGGGGTATGGCACAAAAGATTGCCAATGAAAAGGAGAACTACACATCTCAGCAGAAGACTGATCACCTTCACATTTGGGATTGTACATCTTTAACTGACGTCAGAAATATAAGAAGATTAAGATTTATAATAGCGAGGTGCAAATGGCCAATTATTGAAATTAAAGAAAATGAAGTTATAGTGCGATGCAGTGAAGACCTAGCGGAACAAGTTTCGATACTAGAAAAGCTGTCATCAGAATTAAGAAGGGTACCCATTAAAGAACTTGCACTAAGTGAAAAAGATATAATATTTAAGTATATAACGAAAGATGAATTCAAGAGATTATTTAATATGCTGCAGCAAAAATATAATTATGAGCACTCGCCGATGAAGATATTGATATTTAAACCCCCTAAACAAATAAAGAAGAAAGATGAACAATTAAAAATTATAGAAGAATTCCGTAACTTACCACACGGAGGACACCTAGGTATTAGAAAAACCATAATAAAACTAAAACAAAGATACATTTGGAAAGGCATGCGACAAATGATAAAGAAACACATAAACACATGTGAAACATGTACCAAGAACAAACAAACCAGACAAATAAAAGAAGAAATGGTCATAACTGATACACCGAGCACAAGCTTTGAAACGGTACAAATAGACACAGTTGGACCTCTTAGAATATCAAACGGGTATAGATACATTTTAACAATGCAATGTGAACTAACCAAATGCGTGATTGCGCACACCCCATCGAAAGTAAAGATGCGAAAACAATAGCGAAAACCTTAGTAGAACAAGTCATTTTGAAATATGGTTGCTTTAAGATACTCAAGTCCGACAACGGGACTGAATTTAAAAATGAATTGGTACAAAATATCTGCAAATTATTGAAGATTGAAACAGTTTATTCAGCACCATATCATCACCAAAGTATAGGCTCGTTAGAAAGAAACCATAGGGTTTTGAATGAATTTTTGCTAAATTTCACGGAAGACCATGAATGGGATATTTGGATACCTTACTACGCATTTGAACTAATTTTTGGTAAATTACCATATCTACCAAGCGATGTATTAGGTAATAAAGACAAAATATATATTTTAGAAAACTATGTATGTAAATGAAGTAAAAACTAGACTTAAACATGCGATTGAAAAAACGCACAAAATTGTAAATAATATTAAGCACAAAAGAAAATTAGAATACGATAGAAATGTAAGCACATCAGATTTTAAGATAGGAGATCTATTATGATATTTGATATTTGATATTTATTGATTCAGAAACGCTGTACATCAAGATTAACTTATAATTAGTACAGGATATAAATGAAGAATATAACATTTAATGGCAAGAATGCTTTGTTGAAATTAATGGAAATAAAAGAAAATACATGTATATAAGTAAAATAGATTAAATTTAGAGTACAACAAATAGAAGCGCAATCAAAGAAGAGAAAGATCAAAAAGACATATAAAACAAGAAAGTTAAAAAATCAGTTCAAACTGGAGAGGTGTTCGAAACAAACTGTTAGGAATTTACGGCGTTCGATTAAGGACTTCACAGGAATGGGTAGACCATTCCAGAGTTTGACAGCATAAATGAAAAATTGCCTGCGTGATGTCAAGCAGGTAAATGTAGCAGGACGTAAGACTGTGTAACGATTTGATGAGCAGAAATTAATTTTATCAAACAAATAGTTTGGTTTCTTCACGTGAATTGTTTTGAAGACTAAAGCACAGCAACGATATTTGAAAAAAGTCTCTAAATTACATCCAAGGAGTTGACGAGCTTCAGATGATATATGATCGAATCTTCGAAGATTGAAAACATACCGGGCAATTGAGTTGAAAGCAACCTTCAGTTTTTGAAGCGAATATGAGTCAGGATCGGCAAACAGCTCACAGCCATATGAAATTATGGGTATTATTAGTGCCTTTACCAATTTCAGTTTGACTTGGGTAGGTAAGATTGTTTTTGTAACAGATAAACCACGTAGCGATGCATATATTTTATTAATAATTGAATTTATGTGAACATCCCATGTCAACTTATTGTTAAAGATAATTCCCGGATTTTTTGCTTGGTTAACATATTCAACTTGGCAGGAATTTAAAAAGATAGGAGGAACATCTGAAAGATGTGGTTGATGTTTGGATATTGGTATGGCTTTTGTTTTGCCGGGGTTCAGCTTTAGCCTATTGCGAGTTGACCACTCGAAAACGGAACACAGATCGTCGTTTATTTTTGAAACAGCATCTTCAATCATACCAATAGGAAAGCTTATGTACAGTTGAACATCGTCAGCGTATATATGATACTGACAGTGCAATAAAACGGAAGGTAAATCATTAATAAATAGAGAGAACAATAATGGACCAAGAATAGATCCTTGAGGAACACCACAATTATCAGGAAGAAACGAAGACAGTTTACTATTACATGAAACAGCTTGCAAGCGATTAGTCATATATGAATAAATTAATTTGTTAGAAGTGTCAGAGAAGTTAAAGTATGTCATAAGTTTATCATAGAGAATATTTGGATTAACACAGTCAAATGCTTTAGAAAAGTCAAGTAATGTTATCACAGTTGTATAATTAGTGTCAATTGCTTGTCTAACATCGTCAGAGACTTTAAGTAAAGCAGATGTACAGCTATGTCCGGACCGGAAACCTGACTGCATATGATTAAGAAGCTGCTTGTCTTTGATAAACACTTTTATTTGGGAGCTTACAATTGATTCAAAAACTTTGGACAAGAAAGGGAGGATGGCTATAGGTCTGTATTCAGAGTTTGTTCCTTTTTTAGGAATCGGGATGATTTTAGATTTTTTTCCAGGCGGAAGGGAAGGTAGATGTCATAATGATGGTGTTAAATATATGGGTGATGTAAGGAGGTATAAGAGGAAGGAGCATTTTTATGAAGTCAGGGTAAATTTTATCTAAGCCAACAGACTTGCATTTGATAGAGAAGATTGCGTTTCCGACATTGTATATGTCAACAGCAGTCAAGGAAAATTCATTTTCTCTATTTTCTTGTTGTCGCGGTAGGCTTGTGGCAAGAGGTGCGCCTGGAGTAGAGAATCTTCGATTGAGCTCTTCCAAATCAATTTTGTCTTCCGAGGCTATGGATTTTTCCTTATTCAAACCAATATTCCGAACTTCACTCCACAGAAACTTAGAGGATCGATTAGAATCAAATCGATTACTATAGTAGCTGAGCTTAGCGGATTTAATAAGGTTAGTGACAATATTACGATTTGATTCAAAACATCTAAGCATCTCATCACAGCCGAAGCGTTTCCAACGGCGATATGCGGAATCTCTTGTTTTGATTGCCCTGAGAATGTCATTCGAAAGCCAAGGGCAGCTGTGCGACTTAATAACACGGGTCTTAAGTGGAACATGTTTGTTAAAGAGGTAGTCAATAGTGGTGGTCAGGAAATCAGTTTGTTTATTAACGTCGGTGTCAAACAGATTAGATACCAATCAATGGACGGACATTCACTAAAAAGACTTTCAACGTTGACATTGCGAAAATCACGATATTGGATGGACTGAGACAGGTATTTAGGAAAATGTAAGTCAAGAGTAACAAAAACGAGATCATGATACGAAAAAACGGGAACTGATAATTGACTGAAACATTTAACAAGACTCATGTCACTAACAAGAAATAAGTCTAACAAAGACGGCATACAATTTGGTTTAAAGTGCGTTGGTTCAGCAAGGTTTACAAAAGAAAGGCCAAGTGAATTCGTAGAGGTTTTCAAACTAATAGATGAGGAGTGGAAAAGATTTATATTTAAATCGCCACAAAGAATGAATTTAGGTGCTAGATGACAAATTTCTTCAACAATTGTTTTCAAATATCAATCTGAACTCATCAAATTTATTCACAAGGCAAGCCAAATATGGCAAATATGCAAGCCATTATGACTTTTGCATAGAGTGTTTAAGAAAAAATTATTTTTTTCATTTATGCTGCCAAAACTAGTGTCATTGCTGGTCATGATCATTATAAAAGCTCACAACGAAGTCGCAATCGAACGCAGAAAATTTTTCAGCATCTATTTCACATGCCGATGAGAAAAGCGATAGGGAACATAAAAAACCAAAATGAACTGAAATAACTTGAACAATAATAAAATAAGTTAAAGGAAATAAACTAAATCTTCTGGTGCGAAAAGAGAAAGAAGTTAAGAATTTACAAAGAAATAAATAATGTTTGTTTAACGGGCTGTAGGTCTTAATTTAAAAATACTCTTTTTTTGTATTTTAAATTATATATTTTGTCCAATATTTCGACTTTCTTCGAAAGTCATCTTCAGGGACTGTCAAGAAAAAGTATTATGACAATAAAATGAACAATTTACATTTACATTGTGAAACTTACACAACTTATTGTACAACATAAATAATTACATTTCACAACAATTTTTTTGGTATGACGAACATAAAACATAAAGTTATGATGCCGGCTGAGTTATAACTATTTTCGTCTTCCGTTGTTTGTTTATAAGATGTCTGTAGATGTGTGCGCATTTGTCGGTGTCCGTTTTATAGTTAAGTCGTTTTTGTATTGGTACATTTATTATATGTAACATTTCCGTTGTGTACCTCCTCATATAATTTGATTCTTCTTGTAGTATGTCAACGTTTTCGAAGTCAGGATAATGTCCGAATTTAATGCAGTGGGCAGCTAATGCAGTTTTTTGTTCTATAGGTGTCGAGAGAGCTTTTTGGTCCGATTTATGTGAGGCTATTCTTGTCCTTAGTTTATTTTTTGTTGCCCCAACGTATGTTTTATTGCATACATTGGACCCGTCTCCATTACAAGATATTTTGTAAACCAGATTCGATTTGTCAAGTTTGTCTATTTTTGTTTTTGTATTGCTGTATATTTGTCGTAGAGTATTATTTGTCTTAAGTGCGATTTGATATTTATCTTTGTCATATATGTCCGATTTAGTCAATCTCTCCGAGAAGTCAGTAATATACGTCATTGATTTAAATATTATGTTTGGCTTTTCTTTCAGCTCAATGTTGTCCATTTTATAATAATTATTGATTAAGTCCCTCGTTGTCTTCTTTGGAAATCCATTTTTAGCTAGTATTGTCCTTAACTTGTTGATGTTGTCGTGGTGAAATTGTTTGTCACTTATATTTAGTACTCTTCTAATAAAATTATTCGCGGTATTTATTATTACTCTTTTCGGATGTTTGGAGTAGAAGTTGATGAGTCGTCCTGTGGCCATAGGTTTCTAATACCAGTCGATTTTCAATTTGTTTCCTTTGCGTATGATTAATGTGTCCAAGTACGGTAATCTTCCATTTTGTTCGTCCTCTTTTGTGAATTTAATGTTTCTATGGAACGCGTTCAATGTATTTAATGTCTCATTTATTTTGTCCATTTTTATAATCGCGAATAGGTCGTCTACGTATTTAGTTACTAATCTCGGTTTTGTTTCTAATAAGTCCATTGATTTGTCTAAAAGTTCTTCCATAATTATGTCCGCTATAACTGGTGATGCTGGAGATCCCATAGGCATTCCTCTTTGTTGTGAATAAATCACGTCCTTGTATTTGAAATACCTGTTATCCTTTATGCAGAAGCTTAAAATTCTCATGAACAGATTTGCATCCATTTTGGTGTAATTCTTAATTGTTGACCATCTATTTTGAATGACACTTAACGCTAAATTTACGGGAATGCTGGGAAATAATGAGACTACGTCAAATGAGATGATCATTGCATCGTCATATATATAGGTGTCATTAATGCGGGTCTTAAACTCTAATCCATTCTTAATATTGTTCTTGGAATCTTTTGTCAAGTTATTTAAGATGTTTATGACATATTGGCATAATCCGTATGACGGGGAATTGATTGATGAGCAAATAGGTCTCAATGGCATGTATTCTTTATGGATCTTGGGTAGTCCATAAATACGAGGTGCTGTCGCTATCTTCGTGGTCAGTCTTAAGTCTTAAGTCTTATGAGATGTTCATGAGAATTTTAAGCTTCTGCATAAAGGATAACAGGTATTTCAAATACAAGGACGTGATTTATTCACAACAAAGAGGAATGCCTATGGGATCTCCAGCATCACCAGTTATAGCGGACATAATTATGGAAGAACTTTTAGACAAATCAATGGACTTATTAGAAACAAAACCGAGATTAGTAACTAAATACGTAGACGACCTATTCGCGATTATAAAAATGGACAAAATAAATGAGACATTAAATACATTGAACGCGTTCCATAGAAACATTAAATTCACAAAAGAGGAGGAACAAAATGGAAGATTACCGTACTTGGACACATTAATCATACGCAAAGGAAACAAATTGAAAATCGACTGGTATCAGAAACCTATGGCCACAGGACGACTCATCAACTTCTACTCCGAACATCCGAAAAGAGTAATAATAAATACCGCGAATAATTTTATTAGAAGAGTACTAAATATAAGTGACAAACAATTTCACCACGACAACATCAACAAGTTAAGGACAATACTAGCTAAAAATGGATTTCCAAAGAAGACAACGAGGGACTTAATCAATAATTATTATAAAATGGACAACATTGAGCTGAAAGAAAAGCCAAACATAATATTTAAATCAATGACGTATATTACTGACTTCTCGGAGAGATTGACTAAATCGGACATATATGACAAAGATAAATATCAAATCGCACTTAAGACAAATAATACTCTACGACAACTATACAGCAATACAAAAACAAAAATAGACAAACTTGACAAATCGAATCTGGTTTACAAAATATCTTGTAATGGAGACGGGTCCAATGTATGCAATAAAACATACGTTGGGACAACAAAAAATAAACTAAGGACAAGAATAGCCTCACATAAATCGGACCAAAAAGCTCTCTCGACACCTATAGAACAAAAAACTGCATTAGCTGCCCACTGCATTAAATTCAGACATTATCCTGACTTCGAAAACGTTGACATACTACAAGAAGAATCAAATTATATGAGGAGGTACACAACGGAAATGTTACATATAATAAATGTACCAATACAAAAACGACTTAACTATAAAACGGACACCGACAAATGCGCACACATCTACAGACATCTTATAAACAAACAACGGAAGACGAAAATAGTTATAACTCAGCCGGCATCATAACTTTATGTTTTATGTTCGTCATACCAAAAAAATTGTTGTGAAATGTAATTATTTATGTTGTACAATAAGTTGTGTAAGTTTCACAATGTAAATGTAAATTGTTCATTTTATTGTCATAATACTTTTTCTTGACAGTCCCTGAAGATGACTTTCGAAGAAAGTCGAAATATTGGACAAAATATATAATTTAAAATACAAAAAAAGAGTATTTTTATATTAAGACCTACAGCCCGTTAAACAAACATTATTTGTTACAATTCGAGGTCGTTAAACAAAACAATTTACAAAGAAATATAAAAAGTTTGTGCATGCAATAATTAATTATGATTATCATAATGAATAACATTGTTGACGTCAGTTCCGACAGCATTCCTCAGATCTCCAATGTTATGTATGACAAAATAAGTTCGACTGGTTGCGGTGCGGATGTAAATTTGCCCATTGTACGTATGCACTGACGACAGTAGAGATTTCTGTTTTAGTCTCAAAGCATGCCGCTGCAGTTAGGTAGGTAGATGGATGCCCTTGTGACTGTTGTCTGCCGCTGCAGTTGGTAATTGCTTTTCGTAAGACTATCATTAATGAAAAAGCTTGTCGAAGAATCGATGCCGACGTCACAGAGTTTTAGTGGAGCTTTTTTGTTTTTGCAAAAGCTCGAAACAACTCGCATTAAGTTCTGCTTCTCCCGCTTCTCAGCAAACTTCAGTATGATACAAGCAACGGCAGGGGAGCGATCGTTGTCGCTGCGAGAGTTGGTTTTGGCGCGAAAGATGTTGTGTAGTCGAGGGGGCTGAATATTTACAGCAGCGCAAACTTTGTTGTAAAAAGTCTCCAAGTTTTCCTCATGAGACTCTGGCACACCAAAGACTACAGCATCACAGCTGATTTTCTCATGCTCTATTTTGTCAGCAAAGAGCTCGAGTCGCTTAATGTCTTGAGATGCTTTTTGCAGTTGTTGTTCAAAAAGCATTTTGTTTTCTCTCACCTGTGCGTTAAAGCGATCCTCTAGGGCAGAGAGTTTAGCATCCAGCGAGAGGGAAAAAGTCTCCATCCATTTCTCCAGCTTAACTTAAATACGGCTCCACAGTTTATCAGCTATGCCAGCTGAATTTTGGGCACCAACATCTCTCGGAGAGCTTACACTGCCTTCTACACGAGTCCCTCTAGTATTAGCTGGCATTATATGTATAATATTTTTGTCGAGAAATATACAAAAAATATCGAGTGAGACAACAATTCAAACAAAGCAACGATGCACTCCAGATGAAAAGATGATGACAGAGAGATGATGACAGAATATCACTTCCTACTTTGTGCTTACATTATGTAAGGCAGCCCAAGTTAAGTGGCTCATATACACTACTGACCCACTGACATGGCATTCAAATTTCATCACCACATTACAGTGTCTGGTATCGCATACAGAAAGTATGGATAGAACATCTGGCGATAACCCTGACATTGTAACTGGATCGATACATTACGCGATCGGTGATTTGGGTAACGAGTAATTATGAAGTGTGTCATGAGTACAATGTGGATGAGTATGATGACTAAATTTAACGGCATAAAACATTTTGTTTGTATCGATGTGTATCGTTTTGGTTGAAAGAAGATTAGTATATAAGACATAGATTTTGAAGAATAAAATCAGACTCAATTTAGTATTCAAACTGATTGTTTCTCTTTCTGGCAAACCCAATGGCATTCGTGCCTGCCCTACATCAAACCGCTTCGTTGCTTAGATTCCTTGGGAAGTCTCTCTCTCTAAGAAGAACCTCCTTACAGTAACAAACATAACAAACAGCTACCTTACACAATAGTCAACCCTCGTTAATACATCACGAAAATATAGCAAAAGGAGATTTGAACGGATTTTTAAATGAAGCTAAAAATCTTTTCAATATCTCGTTTAAAGAACTTTTGGTCAAAATAAGACAGTTTTGGCCAGCATATCAATAATAACAAAGTAAGGAGGAAAAAATGTTTTCTTATCTTAACTTTGTAGCCTCGATTGTAACATAATAATGGACAATTTTAACTTAAAAATAGTATCGATAAATTTTAACTCTATAATTTCAAATACAAAAAGAGTCGCGCTTTTAGATACATTAAAAAATAAAAAACCACGAATATGTTTCTTATCTGAAACTTGTTTATCTGCCAGACACAAACCATCTTTTGAAGGTTTTAACATCTTAAGAAATGGTTCAGGTAGAGGAACGGCCGTACTTTTGGACAAAAATTACAAGTTCAGCTCAGTTCCTTTCCAAAGTAATAAATTTTCAGTTTGCCTTGCATCTATTTCTTCACAGAATTCTAATGGTTCAACTCTACGATTAATTGTTGGTAGTATATATATACCATCAAATGCTGGTAATAGCTTATCCTGCGAACTCGATAGGCTTTATTCCCTTATGGGTAGTTTTGAAGCAGCCTTAATTGGAGGTGATTTTAATGCACGCCATACTGCATGGGGTGACAGCGTTTGTAATAATAATGGAAATATATTTAAACATTGGTTTTACAGTGGTCCTTGTTTGAACCTGGACATAGTTCCTTCTGATGGTCCAACGTACCCAAGATCGTCCTCATATTTGGACTTTTTTCTTAAATCATCAACACTAAGCGTCGCTAACAATGCCATAGACCCCTCAAGTACCCTAACATTTAAAACTTTTCCGGTTGTTTCGGATCACTTTGGAATCATTTTAGAAATAAAACTAATAAACTTTCTTCCAATCTTAACGCCCCCAGACACATACAGGAGCTTTAAAAACACCGATAGTTATGCATTTAGATTAAGGCTTCATTGTAATATACTGCATCTTATCATTCCCGCTGACAGAAATTTATCAAACAACGAAATAGATTCCTTCATAGACCAATTAAATATGCTTATCACATCAAGTATTGAATCGCACTCAGTTGTACTCCGCCCTCAAGACAACAAATTTCATTCTATCTCTGATAGAACCAAAAAGCTTATTGAACTGCGAAGTGTTTGGCTAAAAGAACTTAAAAAAGTTTACCATCGGTATTTAAATAGAATAAATCCCGAATATCGTCAGCTTCACTCTAAGATTCAATGCCTGAGTAAAATTATAAGGGATAATGTCAATATAGACTTAAATAATGCATTTCAATCAAGACTTGAGAAAATTAAACCTTCACCTTTTGCATTTAAGGAAATTGATAAGATAACGGGACGAAAATATTTTGGTACGGATATACTTACATACAACGGACAGAATTTGAATGACATCGAAGCGAAATTAGGTGCATTCAAACATTTTTACTTTTCAGTTTACTCTGGCCTCGCGCATTTCCCAAATCAAAATTTTGAAAACGAAGTTTCTGTTGCTATCAATGAATTCAAATCAGTTCAGCTTGGTCAAAATTTAACGAATTTTTCTTACGCAAACCAAGCAACAAGCCAGAGCTTACCCACATTTACAACACCTGAAAAAGTTAGAGCATTCAGAGCTGCTTTGAACATTGTTCCAAACAACCAATTTGGTTTCAAAAAAGGATGCTCAACTGAGCATGCATTACTCGTTATTCAAAACAAGGTGATCGAAAACTTAAGGAACAAAAACTGCACAGTGAGCTTGGATATTGACCTTGAAAAAGCTTTCGATTCAATATGGCACGATGGGCTTATATTTAAGCTTTTAAACCTAAGATACCCTGACTGGCTTATAAAAATGATATGTAGTTTTCTCACAAGTCGTACTATGTCAATATCAATCAAATCTAAAAGGTCGGAACCTTTTTCTATACTTTCTGGTGTTCCGCAAGGATCTATCCTTGGACCTTCCTTATTTAATATATACCTTCAGGACTTCCCTCTATCAGATCCCATAACAGAAGAACCAGGATCAATGCACTATGCTGATGATACCACTATATTAGCTAGCGATCCACGACCAAGTGTTGCGTTGGATAAAATAAAGCAAAAACTTCCACATGTTGAAAGCTACTTTAAAAAATGGAGACTTAAAATAAATACTGATAAATGCGGGGTAACATGCTTTAGAAACTCCAGTGGTAAAGGACATTATCGCGCGGTCAAAGACAGTAAAGCACTTTCTTTGAAAATAAATGGAAACCCAATAACATTACGAAGTGAAACAAAGTACTTAGGTTTAAATTTTAAAAATTGATTTTTATTTAATAAGCATGCAAGAACAGTTTTGAATAGAGCCAAAATGGTTTCAGTGATGTTAAAGCCATTACTAAACTCAAAGCAAGTGTCGAGTAAAACAAAAACGCTGATGTATGTAACCTTAATAAGACCAATACTTACGTATTGTTTTCCTATTTGGTTTACAATTTCACCTTAGCCAAGGAAATGGAAACTTTCGAAAGAAAACTCTTGAGATTCTGTTGTGGAAAATTTAGAAAACCTGACAAAAAATACTACTCTAAAAAATTCATATGATACAACAAATATAACGCCCCTGATGGTCTATCAAATCGAACTCGTCTTAAAAAAATTGGAACGAATCAGTTTACACCCCAATCCACTTGTTAGATCTTTACCCGATTCTCATATTAATATGAGCTTAAATGATAACTATTATTTATCACCGTTTAATCTGAAGGATGAACAAACTATACCTCTATTGAGACCAGATACAAGTAGGACCCTCTCTGTACCGTGTTATGAAAAAGCATCTTCACTAAATTTTAGGGGATGATATTGATTAAAAAAAAAAAATAAAAAATATACATATATATACTCACATAAACCTTTGTTTATAACGCGTCTTAAGTATTCTTTAGATAATATAAATATTTACATCTTCTTTAAGAATATTTAAAGCTTGTGCATCCTGTGCATGAATGATTAAGATAAGTTCATGCTTTGTATATAGATAAGGTTATCCTTTTTAGTTTTAATTTAGTTTTAAGTTTTTAATTTTAAGTTCTAGTCATAAGTTAAAAAGCTTCAAATGCAAAGTTGAGATTGTACGCCGGGAGCAAGTGTACACTACAATATTAATATTATTAATTTCACAATGAATTCAATGATTCAAATGCTGTAATGCCTCAACAAAAAAAAAAAACAAAAAACAAAAAAAAAAAAAATTAAGGCTTCTTTGGTAAGAGCAAATTGTTTGGCTTGTTGTAGAGAATCGGACAAAGCAGCGCCTTTGTCGCGAAATTGTAAATAAAGCGCCTGTACCATCCGCATAAACCGAGGAATCTTCGAACTTGTTTCTGAGATCTTGGTAAAGGAAAATCCTTTATAGTAGCCACTTTGTTCGGGTCCGGTTTTATATGTCCTTGACCTACGATGTAGCCTAAATATTTCGGCTCGTTAAAGCAGAAATGTGACTTGTCGACATTTATGGTCAAGTTTGCATTTTTAGGCGTTCTGCCACTTGTTCTAAAGTAGCTATATGACTTTGGAAATCTGGCGATACCACTAGAAGATCGTCAAAATAGACAAACACGCTTTCACGAATCACTGGGGGATCACTTTATCCATCAGGCGGCACATTCTCTGGGGTCGATTACAAACTCCAAAAGGCATGACCGTGAATTGATAAAGCGGTCTCCCTGGAACAGTGAATGCGGTTTTTTCTCTTGACTTCTCCTCTAGTGGGATCTGCCAAAAAGCATCCTTCAAGTCAATGCTACTTATAAAATGAGTGTCTTGCAACCGACTCAGCATTCCCTCAATATGGGGTAACGGATATGCATCCTTCTTAGTGAGTTCATTGACTTTTCGCAGATCTACACATAAGCGAATTTTTCCCGCTTTCCGAAGAAGAACTATTGGGGAACTCCACGCGCTTGTGCTTTCCTCTAGAACTCCCAAAGATATCATGCGATCCAGTTCCTCGAAAATGAGGGTCTGAATAGCCGGAGACACCGGGTAATGGCGTTGTTTTACGGGTTCCATATCTCCCGTATCTATCACATGCTGTTCTAGGGATGTCCTTCCTAATCCATTCTGCGAAAAGGATGGAAACTTATTGATGGTTTTCCCCAAGATCGTTATTTCTTTGCGGTTAAGATCATGAGAGTTCATACACGGAGTATCTGATTCTCTAAGCTCGCTGATAGTATGCGGAATTAGTTCGAACTTTCGTCAAAAATCAATACCTAGGTATAGTGGCTGACTTAAGCTGGGTACCAGATAAAAGTAAATTTCTTCGGATATGGAATTAAACGTTGATGGTATCATTACCCGACCGACAATTTGTTGGTCCTTGCCATCTGCCGTTTTCAACGAAGACGAAAACTTCACAATCTCGAGGTTGAGACTGCTTACGAACTCTAAACACCCTTTCCCCAGACAGGATACAGTAGCACCACTGTTCTTGGCCTGAAATTGAAATGGCTGCGTAGAGTCTGGGATCGTCCCTCCGGTCAAATGAACAAGAACTCAACACTTTTTTGTAAAGATTCCTTTTTTTGTACCTGATTCGGGCTTTCGCTGTCTTAGTCCAAATATGATCTGGCAGTTTAACTAGTTCGTTCAGCCTAAATATCCTAAAACGAATTTCATTGTATTTTTCTAGTCGTTTCGTATTGGTGCTCGTATAGACGCATATTTGTCTAAGGTAGTAAGGTTTAGAATCGGTATTTTTCAAAATGCAGATACTTTTATCTTGGTGGTGGTTATCGGTTAAGGTTGATGGAAGATCAGTGCAAGTGGATTTATCTATGCTTCGGGGTTTGTTTGGGTCAAACGAGACTCCCCGAGTCTGTTCTCGCTCGAGTTGCGGTTTCCCATTATTTTGCATTTTTGACAGTTCGGTGTTGTCACTCCGTGCTTCCCGCATTAATAGCAAAACAGTTTTTTTTCAGGGGAAGGGCAGTTCATAAACGAATGTCTTATTTGCTTACAGTTGAAACAACTGAAATTAACTTTTTCCCCATTTGCCTTATTTGGAATATTAGCACTTTGATTAGGGTACATAGCTGAAAGTTCGAGGGGTTCCCCACTTATTATTTGTTCCGCACTAGTGTCATAATCAATTTCGTGTATCTGCTGTGGTCGCGTATATCTGCCTTGATCTCGTGAACTGAAGAGCTTTTCTGCTTTCCTACATTCATATCTGAATTGTTCCAGAGAGTACAGAGGCATGGGGTATACTAGACTAAGCAACCGACTATTGATTTTAGCCTTCATAATTTGAAGTAGTTGGTGTTCAGGCTTCGCTCAACGTAGTTGGTTCTTTAGGTGAACTATACTGTTATACTAATCGTCAAAGCTTTCGTGCGGATATTGGCGACGACGGTCTGTTATTTGTTGTATAATCTCCACATCGTTCTCATGAGTTTTAAACTGTTTAAATAGTGATTGCTTAAGCCGGTTCCAATCCGATCTTGGATTCGACCTTAGAAACTGCCAGTACCACTCCTATGCAATACCAGATAAGAGAACATGAAAATTTCTTAGAATTTCTTGCCAGGTACAGTCATAGTTAGTTTTCAGAATCTCGACACGAAATAGGAAATCCTGTATACTCATGGAGTTGGGAGTAGCATCATACTTAATTCCCCATCTATCTAATTCAATCTTTCTATTGAAACTATTTGGTGAAGTGGGCTCTGATCTAGTCCGGTGATAAGCATCATTTGAGTTTATGCGATCATTGGAAGGCATTATGATGGGGCGGTTTGTGTATCTATCACTTGAACCATCTTGCAAATCGCTACTACTGTTACGTTTGTAATAAAAAGGGGGAATATCATGGTTAGTTGGCCCATTTGGTTGCGTGCACGAATGGTCCGTAGCCATCCCAGCATTTTGGCTGTTGCCTGGAGGCGATTGAATGCGCTCGCTATTAGCGTGAAATTGTCTGGAATTTGCATTTGCTGCATTTGAAATAGAACGCTAGTGCATTTCGAACGGTTTCTTGAATGCACTGTTTCATTGAATGAACAAGCGACCGCAGAATAAGTGTCTGACTTGCTCCGACACTAGCGTCTACAACGTTCTTGATATGGTTGCTCAATGAAGTTTGTTTGTTTGGAGTTACAAACATTTGATTGGATTCCGTTTGATTCCCCGAAGGATGATGGTTTCCCAGCATAGGGGAAATAATTGGTTGATTATCCGATTGGGTTGTTGTTGTCCTAGTAACGCTAGGTAAGGAATTGCCAATCGAAACTGGAACCTGAAGACTAAAAGGATCGATCCGATCTGTGATCTTCGCCGCATGGGAATCATTTTCAAAAACAGTTCTATTAGTATGGGTAGGAAAAGCTGTACATTGAATCGAAGCAGCTGGAGGCGAATGTAAGACTGACCTAGAGCTATTAAACGAAGCAGCCCCGAATGAACGGTTACGATTAGATTGTCGGGTGTTATGAGGATGCTTGGAAACCTCTCGATTCGAATCGTGGATAACTTTTCTTTTATCCTTAGGTACTGCACCCTTGGACTTACTCATATTGTTATTTAAAATAATTTGCTTTTACCTGACCAGGCTTAATCGTTGTATCCGAATAGATAAGCAAAACAAAAACTGAGTGTATCAAAATTAACTATTTGTCATTATAAAAGGTGAGATTTGATTAGAGTTGAGGATGAAGCAAGATAGGACATTTACAATATCAACCAGACTTCCTGAAATCGGACAAAATGCGCTTTTAAAACTTTCAACAATTCCTGCTAAAGGTTTACAGCTCATGAAGGTTTACAGTGCTATAAATTCTCGCAAGAATATCCTTTCGGACGTTTATGCTTCGACTTGGTATTCATCTCCAATCGAACTGTGTTCTAACATTACTGTTGACATCAGGACTTTCGGGTTGAATACGCTTAAGCACATAGCACAATACCACTTGTCACTGTGTGTTAACTGAAAAAAACCTTTCACTGTAACTATGATTTAAACAATGATTATCTTTCAGAATTTCTGCCATAACCCGCAGGTTTTTGGAAAAAAAATTAAACAAGAAAGGACTAATCTAGGTCTCTTATACTTTCGACGTTCAACAGAAATCGGTAAGAGTCATACCCTGACGTTCTCTGCTGATCGGTCTATGGTATAAAATTGTTTGCTAATTTGAAGCTAGCCATTGGTTATCAGTCTATTGACTAACATGCTCAATTCGTTGGGCGCCATTGTTTGTAAGAGTCAAGGGGAAAACGACGAGGTGGAGGATTCTGTTTGGTCAGCAGCAGCCTGGCACGCTGGCAAGGCTCGGCTTAGCTTGCCGAATGGTCGGGGATCTTGCTGCTAAATACTCTCACTAAAATAAAAATAATGTCCTTCTTGGTAATATGGCCGCGTTTATTTAAAGCGAAACGGTCGTTGTTACGGTATCCACGAGTTATGCACGAAGTCTGGTATCTATTAAGATAGCTGAAGGTATTGGCGCTATCCTGTGGGATAATCCCTCCCTAACTGAGAAAGGCTATCGACCATTTTCACCTGTTCATCCGCGTTCCCTAAATATGATGCAAATGAATCCCAAAATGCATATCAATGTCCTACTTCACCCTCTCATTTCCTTTCACAATCTCACCCTTTCAGATAAACTCAAAACGACATAGTTTCACTGGTAATTTAAAGATTTCAAATATATTTTCTTCAAGATTCTATTCATCAAACGTTAAATTAAATAACAAAAAAACAACAATATATTCGTTTAGGATTATAATCTCGGTTTTAAATGGCATTTGTGAAATGTGTCTTCGAATAGAGTTATGTGTTTTAGTTCAAATCAGGTATATAAGTATATTTTAGTTCTAAGTTAGGCTTAAAAAAATAAATATTTATTAGGCATTAACTGCCCATAGAGGGCCTAAAACCTAGCTTCTCCAACCACTTTCTTTGCGAAGTGGAGGGGACCTACAGTTTTACGCCGAATCCGAACGGCAAATTTGAGAAGCTTCTCATGACAATTGATACTCTTGGATGTTTGTCAGACGTTCGCAAGAGGTGGGGCAGTGGAAAAAAAACTCAAGATGTTATTTGGCCCGGCGGTAATTGAACCGGGGACCTCTTCGATTAGTAGTCCGACACACTAACCATTGAGCCACTGCGCCCGACGTTAGGCTTTACTTAAATTTTATAAATATTTGTTTATGGGTGTGTGAAAAGCAAAAATGGGCAATTTTATGTATCCTAGTTTGGTTTAAATAATTTGCATGTGCAAAGAAAATATAGTGTGGTAGTATAAAAAAAATATAAAAAAATTAAGTTAACTTAAATTAAAAATTGATTGTTGAAAGGCGTGAAATCCGATAGATTTAATGAAAAGTATAAAAACACCTTAACTTGATTTCACAACATAAATGAACTTTACTTAACAAAAGTTAACTGTTCACTTACTCATTAAACAACTCCCCGCTCCTCACCATGATGTGCGCACATGATGAACTCAGGATCCCCTGCCCCACAAACACTTTACCGCTTATGTACATACATACATAGCGTATTACCTTTTTTTATGCTCAGCACTATTATATATACATATTTATATTATACATATTTTCTGTGATTTGTATGTACCGATTATGTACTAGACACTTTTGTTTTTCTGCACACTTAAGTAAATATTTGAACAGGAATTAAGATAATGAGCTCTGTCCGCGGTCCTTTCAATCCGACTGCAATACGGAGAACACTGTTAGACGTTCAGCTTTCAGAGAGTGCTGATATTACTAACACTGTTTTCTAGTGGAATACGCACTGATGCCAGGAGAAGACAAAATCATCCGTGACGTCACGTTCCCCCGATGTCACCCAATCGTTCTTGCGAGACACTTGTTGGGATCATACGGGGACTCCTAGGAAAATGCACGTAAGGGTTTTTGCTTTTCTTGATTAGAGACAATGTGTGTGGCCAGAGTCTAGTTGTTTCGACGAAAAAATGTATGTTGCTCCTGAGCAGATTTTCTGCAAGCAAGTTATGAGCGATTGCAATTTTGGGCTTGATATTTGTGTGGCGAAGAGCCGCGGGTATTGCTGTAAAGACCGATATAAAAAGCCGCGAATTTATCGAATTGAGCTTACCTCGCTGATTATGTAATGGCGGAATATACAAGAATGTAATGGGCAGTCAGAGATTCTGGTCCATTAAATGTCACACGGCAATGCAAAAAAGAGGACCGGAAAGAGGCGGCGCTCTCTTAAATAGCCCGCATGTCCCAGTATTTTACCCAGTATTTCTAATTAAACGCCATCTTCGGCTTAACGAAAGCTTAGGCCGTGTTTACATAGGGGAAGACGATTTTGGGACAGATCATATCGCTTAAGGTGGATATTACAATGTGAAGGTGGTATTCATTCCCAAGGCAGGGAAACCTAGTCAAATCAATGCCAAGGACTCCGGACCGATAAGTCTGACATCTTTCATCCTAAAAACGTTTGAAAAGCTAATGAACATCCATATCCGCAGTCGACTCGACTATAGCGCGATCTCCACCGCCTAACAAGCTTACATTAAAGGCACAGGAGTGGAAACGGCGCTAAACGACGTCGTCAGCACTATAAAAAATCTCTCAAGGACAAAAAATACACTCTCTCACTAAGGCGATTATGAGCCTGCTCAATGGAAGGTATATCAATGCAATATTAGGCGTTAGTGACCTAAGAGCCATGGCGTTCAGAAGCAAACCACAAGGGGGAGTCATATCCCCCTTACTCTGGGTCCTTGTCGTTAACGAAATACTCCTAAAGTTCAAAACCAGCGGGGTCAAAGCAATTGCATACGCTGCTGACGTAGTACTGCTTGCGACAGGAAAATTCCTATCAACTCTGAGCGAACTGATCAATCCACAAAAGACTGAACTGGTGTTGTTCACTAAGTAAAGAAGAATACCAGGATTCAAACCACCAGTAATTGAGGGAATATCCTTGATGGTGGCGGAGAGTGCGAAATTTCTAGGAATTATCCTGGAAGCTGAGTTGGAAGCCAAATGTCGATGACAGAGTTAGAAAAGCGGCCAACGCTTTCTACGCATGCAACCGTATCTTCGGCAAAAAATAGGGACCAAACATAAAAATAATTCTGTGGATGTAAACGGCAATTGTGCCCCCAATACTCACATACGGCAGCTTAGTCTGGTCGCAAGCTACAGACAAGGCTACCAATCTTAAGGCGAAGGCAAAAATACAAAGACTGGCATGTATAGGGACAACCGGTGCAATGAGAACAACCCCAACCACTGGCTTGGAAACCATTCTCAATCTGCCACCATTGGATCTATATATGCAGGAATCGGCTGCAAAAAGTGCCTTGAGGATCAGCCAAACAAATAGCTGGAACCCGACTCATTTAGGACATGCACAGATTCTGAACATGTACATAGGGAACAACGTCATATCTGACTACATGTCTCAAACGTGCCAATGAAAAGGAAATCGATATCCATCTTTACAGACGGATCAAAGATGGACTGCGGAACGGGCGCTGGACTATTCTCAGAGGAACTAAACATTAACAGATCGATTAGATTACCTGATCACTGTAATGTATTTCAAGCAAAAGACCTAGCAATTACTGAAGTTGCAATCATGGTATCAATGATGGCGATGCCACATAGTGATATTACCATTTTTATTGATAGCCAAGCGGCCATTAAAGCGGTGTCAGCAACCGAAATAAAGTCTCTGCTTGTTCACCGTTGCCGTGAGGAGCTCAAAGCTCTTGGCACGAAGCACGGGACGAGTCTCTGCTGGGTCCTTGGACACAAGGACATATCCGGTAACGAGCGAGCTGATGAACTGGCAAGAAAAAGGCGATGGACCTTGAACAGGCACTTCAGTCGGTTTAACCACCACTCTGTAATCTCAGAGAAAGAGTGGAATATAAAACACGAATGAAAGCCAACAACAGGTGGTTGTCACTAACTACTTGTGACATATCAAGCAAACTGTGGCCAAACTATGATAAGGGCCGAACCAACAGACTTTTAGCCACTTCTATCTGTGCACCGAACTTGAGAATCGGCGATCTGAGAATAGTTTATTCACCGTATTCAATAATGAAAACCATTCTAATGCAGTGGTCGCCAATAGCCGAGATGCATCGCACTTGTTCGTGTCGAAGGATGATCTTCTGTGCATCTTCGAGTCATTAAAGAATAAAAATTCGGCGGGGATGGTTGGTGTCCCAAACGTAAAACCGGCTTACAGCAGTGAATTCTTCGATCCTGTTTAACATTTACACGAGACATGCTATAACGTATGCCGATGATTTGGTGGCTTACAGATCAGGTCCTAAACTCGAGGTCATTAACATCGTTTTGCAGCGTGACTTCGATCAAATTATGGGATATTGCGAAGAGTGGAAGTTGAAAATCAACTTTCAGAAGACCGAAACAATCTTCTTCAGAACACCATTGGCTAGGGCCCCTATGCATACCAGAAAAAACTGTAGGTTAGGTTAGGTTAAAGTGGCTGTCAGCGTAAGGCCCTGCAGTTTCCTGAAATATCTCTATGCCAAGGCACCCAACAGAGGTGAATGTTAAACTACTCCGCCATCTCCTTAAGAGATGAACGACAGTCGACGGCTGGGATGGAGAGGGGTTGCAGATATAGCAGAATATCTAGTGCTGCTGAGGGAGTGGTTCGGATTGTTTCGCTTATGCACAAACCTGCTGTGCGTTGGACTTTGCCCAGCTTAGTACAGTTTATAGCTTTACTTAGGGCAGTCCACCAGACAGCAACCCCGTATGTAAGAATCGGTCTTACGACCGATACATATAACCAATGAGTTATGCGGGGTTGTATACCCCACTTGTTGCCAATGGATTTTTTGCAAGAGAAAGGTGCTACTGTGGCTTTTTTTACTCTTTCTTGTATGTTGGGTTTCCAGCCTAACTTCTTATCGAAGATAAGACCCAAGAACTTAGCTTCGTCAGAAAATACTAAGCTTATACCACCAATAGAGGGTGGGTCAATGTGCGGGATTTTATGTTTCCTGGAGAAGAGTATTAATTCTGTTTTGTGGGGGTTGATACCAAAGCCACAGCGATTAGCCCATTTCTTTAGCTTGTTGAGAGCGTTTTGCATGAGTTCTTTTATAGTATTGAAGTATTTTCCGGAGACGGCTATAGCAATGTCATCCGCATATGCAATCACCCTGCAGCCCACCCCTTCCAGGTATATCAGTAGTTCATATACCTATATCAGAAAAAAACTGTAAGATATTGGAAATTATTGGACGAAATGGGCAGCCATACGGCAGAAGCGTAGTTAGAAATCTTGGTAGCTGGCTTGACCAGTATCTGTATTTCGATAGACATAAAGTTGCTTGTCTTGTTGGGGCCAAGAAGGCTTGTACTCTTATAAGGAGACTGTTTCATAGCAGCCAACTTGACTTCAGAGCGAAGGTCATTTGCTACGTGGCCCTTATAAGGCCGATCATCGCTTATGGTTGCCCATTGTGGTTTAATATAGCGCCGAGTTATAAGGAAAAGATTCGGGTTTTGGAGAGTCAATGTCTTAGGGCCTGTCTCCTGTAGTTCTGAACGCCGGAATCCAACTTTATAAAATTTTATTCCAACAAGGTCTTATACGAACCAACGACCTTACCACGTCGAGTTAATCGGTTCTCGTCAGATCACCGTAATTAAACGACGTTGGGCGCGGTTAGTACGTAGATGGGGGACCGTTCGAGAACAGCCGCGTGTCGTTGGCCAGTCCCATCTACAGAGTTGAGGTAGATAATACATACTTGGTATCACAATGGACCTAAATTGGTCTAAGTGTGTCGGCTTCTGCCGACAGCCACATAAACCTAACCTAACCTAAGGTCTTATACGATGGGGCTCAGTTGAATAGGATTGAAAATTTCCTGACTAAGGTGACTCGAAGGCACGTTGCAAGGGCGATGGCCAGCGATGATGCGTAACTCAACGAGTGCTCAGAACATAATTATTCTTAGAATATGTTAAGTAGTTTAAGTAAGTAGAGTAGGTTGTTTGTAATTTGTTTTAATTTAAATAAAAAAAAATTGATAAAGATGCCGAGTATACACTAACATATAATATAACAATAACATATACACTGCAAGTCATAATATTAGAAGCAGGCATTTTTGAAAAGTAAAATCGATATTTCTCCCGTTAAATGATGGATTAGAAAAAAACGACTATGGTAAATGAGAGACTGTTTTGTTAACAACAAAATATGAAAAGTGTGTTTAGGAGAGATTTAGCTAACGGTTCTTGGAAGACAAATTGTAAAGTGAGTAAAAATATGCGGAAATAAATCGGATCATTAGATTAGAAGCACTGAACAAATTAACGTTTTTTGTGAAGTGAATATATTTTTTGTCCGTTTAAACGGTTCATATTATAAAGTAATTGGTCTTGATTGAGTGTTAATAAAAATTAGAAGGAAACAATGTTTAAGAGGGGAAGAAAGGGCAAGAATAGATGTTTACTGCTCTGAAGGTCTTTTATGCCATGCTATAGCCCGAAAAATAGAGCGAAGTGGTCATTGTGTCAGCAATTATTTAAAAAACCCTTCGTCTTACACAAAAAATTATAAGGAAAACACTTCTGCTGCCTTAACACTTCGCGAAATGCGAAGTATCCTTAGAATAAGGTCAAATTCAGCGTTATCGGCAGCTAAAATTAGAGAGAAAGCTAATGTTAAGGCCAGCTTATCCACTGTTACCGCACCATTCGCCAAGCTAAATACCTAAAGCGCCTAAAACTTAAGAAAAAACCACCACTTAATGACGCAAGAAAGAGACAACGCTTGTGTTTCTAATAATGAATAACAAAAATTAATTTAAAAGTCAATGGCCAGAAATTAGGTTAGGTAGATAGATGCCGGCTCACTTAGACCAACAGTCTGGGGCGATTGTGTCCATTATGGGATTCTTTAAAATTTGCTGGGAACCTGAAAAAGCGAAATAAAAGAAACCGCTGTTTAACAGCTCAGTAATAGGCTTTAGTAGAATCACCTGGATTCATTTGTGAATCTCAGGAGTTTCTTCAGCCCCAAAGCAGTCAGATCCTCCAGCTCCTCAAAGAAGTAGCTGCCAAGAATCTTCAATCTTTTTGTTCTAAGGGTAGGGCAGTCGCATAGCAGGTTACGTATAGATTATATCTCCTCAACGTCCCTGCAGCTCCTGCAGTAGTCGTTGTGCAGTATGCCCAGCCTCTCCGTGTATAGACCCACTACACAGTGTCCTGTGAGGACCCCCGTCAGTGTTCGAATGTCTTTGCGGTTAAGCCCGATCATGGTTTTAGATTTCATTTGGTTAACCGCTGCCCAGTGCTCTCTTGTGTGTCTACATGTATCAAGGTTTGCTCTACTCATGGATTCGGCGTCGATACTTAGGTGTCGATACTAAGCATTAATGTGCTTAGCGGGGTTCTTATGGATTTTAGGGCCAGAGATTCATTCATCCCCGATCCTTTGATTGCCAGTTCGTCCGCTTTCGTATTACCCGAGATGTCATTGCACCCTGGCGCCCAGCATAGAGTTACCGTATCGACAGTTGATATCTCGTCAAGGTATTTTTGCCTTTCGACACCGCCCTTCACTTGACTACTACTGACACCATAGCTATCTCCTAGGTGTGGATAGCTATCTCCTATTCTTTCGTGACCATTTTATTACTCCATTCGCTTCTTTCGGGGATTCTGATATCGAATCTACTTTTGAAGACGAGGGTGTGGGGTAAGTAGTCAGTGGCTGCTTTCTTTTTCGATGCACTCCATTGTGTCTCCACGGAGGCATGTCCGTATTGTTTAAAAGACTACAGTCCCAACTCTCCGAGTCTGATGCCCATTTTAACCGCCTTGCTGCTACAGTAGATGTCCATGGGTGTGACTTTGGATCTTGGTGAGGCTTGAGAGATAGCACTTCTTCTCGGTAGCCTGCCACCATATCGCTGCGCCATATGTGAGAATGGGCCTCACCACCGTTATGTACATTGTACAACCAGACAACCAGTGTGCTACATATGGTTTGAATCCCCATGTGTAGCCGAACGTTCGTCTGCATGTATATAATGTCACATACGCTGTTCTCTACCTGATCCTCTATATTCTCCTTCCAGATGAGTTTGGAGTCTAGGATGCCGCCCAGGTATCTTCCTGTCTTGGATATTTGCAGGTCCAATCCATCCATACATAGTGGTTTAAAGGTAGGTATTGCCCTTCTTCTTGTGAACAGCAGGATTTCTGTCTTCGATGGGTTTACCCCCAGTTCTCTGTCCGCAACCCAGTTGTTAACAAGTAAGAGTCCGTAGCTGAGTGGCTCCCAGAGAACTGGGATGAATTTGCGTGAGACTTAGATTGGTACATCGTCGGCATAAGCGCTCACAATGAAGCCTTCCCTCTCCAGTATCTTTAATAGCTCGTCCATTACCAGTAGCCATATGAGTGGAGGGAGGACGCCGCCTTAACACTCCTCTCAATGCACATGTCTCCTAGGTTAGACTTAATCCGCCGTGTGCCTAATATAAGACCTATCCAGTCACAGAGACTGTCTACTGTCTACTCCTGGAGCTTTGAAGGGGGCAAACGAATTGATTGCCCAGGCTATTTTTCTCTCGTCGATTATTTTGTCGATTGTATCTGCATCCATTCCCTGTCTCGTGCCCTGTGTAACTGTATCGTGTACATCAGTGCATTCTGGTAAATGGCTTTCTGTCAGTGCCACCAGCGTTTGCTCGTATGATTCTGTCCAGCTGCCATCGTTCTTTCTTAGCGAGGACATCGGTATCGGTGCTTTTGATTGGACTTTCCTCAATCCCGATGCTTCCGTCGTGTATTCAATTGATTCACAGAAACTTCTCCAGGAATTCTTCTTGGCGAATCTTATCTCCTGTTTGAGGAGTTTAACGCTCTCCTTGTATGTTGTACATTCGATTAGTCCCTCTTTAGCGAGTTACATCTAGATTTCGATGCCTGCATTAGCTCCGCGATCTTGGAATTCCACCTGGGCAGCATTTTTCAAAGGCTTTCGAGAGCACCGTAGTAATTGATTCGACTGCGTCGTCGATTCTTGTTGTTGAGGTCTTTACCGGGCAGACGTTCTTGAACAGCTGCAGTTCTGTGTTGAACTTCTCTAAGTTCGCTCTTCTTGCGTCCCTGACAACTTTGCTATCCTGGGATGTAATTTGTATGTCAAAGAGTATCCAGCAGTGATCTGAAAGCGATGCTTTGCTGGACACTCCAGTTCGTAACTTGGACGGAACTGTCTTGAGATACAAAGGCTGCGTCTTGTACTTCCTTCCTGCTCGCTAAAACGAAGGTGGGATCATTACCCCGATTACAGACGAGAAGGTTGGAACCGAGTACAAAGTCAAACAAAACCTGGCCGCTTCCATTGATATCTGAGCTGCCCCAGATAGTATGATGGGTATTAACGTCACCGCCTAAGACTAAGTTTTTCTTCCCTTTTTCGGACGCTGCTACAAGCGTCCTTACCGAATCAGGGGGGCCTATGTATCGTCATCGTGGGGCATGTGCACTGACGCCACCGTGCAATTTTTGTGCTTCACTCTAACCTCCACTACCGTCAGGTCACCTATGCTGAAATGAGATAACATTAGTACATGAAGATTTTGTTTATTACGATACACGATCTCACATTTCCTTTACCATTTCTGTAAAAGGTGTTAACGTTTTTTGACCCCAGCCCAATCACTCGATCGTTATTGATCCATGGTTCTGTAGCGTACTCTGATTGATGCAGTACAACTATCACTCCGTACCGCTACTGCAATTATGAAGAGAGCTTTATATATAAATTAATACATCCCTCACCCCATACACCTATGCTCTCTTACTCTTTCTCCATGGTCTAGCTCAGTCTGCGTGGGTGATTAGGCGGGTGGGATAAAGGGTACTTGTCACTGACGTCAACAATTCATACTCCTCATCTCACCATAAGACCAATGAAATGGATTACGATGAATTGATCGTGCACCTTGGGTCATGACGACTGACTGGTTCGGTATGCGTGAAAATTAATTCGACTTTTTATTAATTTAGAACATGATTTATTAAATTTTTAGTTCAATTGATAACCAACGACCATACCACGTCGAGTTAATCGGTTCTCATCAGATCACCGTAATTAAACGACGTTGGGCGCGGTTAGTACGTAGATGGGGGACCGTTTGAGAACAACCGCGTTGTCGTTGGCCAGTCCCATCTACAGAGTTGAGGTAGATAATTATACGTGGTATCACAATGGACCTAAATTGGTCTAAGTGTGTCGGCTTCTGCCGACAGCCACATAAACCTAACCTAACCTAACCTAGTTCAATTGATAATACTTTGACATTCCTTAAATCTTAATAAGTATGCTACTATGCTCTAATATTTAATGTTCTATAGTTAGGTGAAACAATTAATGAAATATTTTATAATTTGCTTGAGATTTACCAGTTGTTGCCGCTGGTCGTGACATGTCAGGAAGAGGATGCTTGATGACTGTGTATTGTCGGAAAAATCGTTTATTAGTTTAACTAATTCAAGTTTCACCACACTCAAACACAACTTCTTTAATATTTTAATTTACTTTTTTCACTCTTATTCGGGTGTTTTTGTGTGTTATATGTTTTTTTTTTTTTTAGATTTATTGATATTTATCTTAGGGATTTTAGGCAATATTTTTAAGTATTAAATAAGTAAGTATGTACATATATGAATATGTGCACTTTTTCTTTTATTAATTTAAGGAGATCTAACTCATGCAATCACTTCATATGGGTGCGGATAAGACACTTTCGCGGAGATTCCTTAACACTTAAAGGGACAAGGAGTATTGCAGTTCTACTGCAGAGACTTTTGGGGCAGATGAACTCGGGTTATTGGTGGATTTCGGTGTGGTTGGTGGTTCGGCACTGACTCGCGATTGGAGAGATGTGCGAGCCGATGTGGTAGCTTCAGCATATGCCAACGATAGTGCTAGAACGCATGGACTAGTGGTGTTGCATTGACTCTCGCGTTGCGACAGATGTGCGAGCGGATGTGGTGGCTTCAGCATTCATCATCCGTAGAGCTTAAGCGCGTGGCCTGGTGATGCTGCACTGACTCTCGCGGTTGGACCGATGTGCGAGCCGATGTGGTGGCTTCAGCATTAATCAACTTAAGCGCGTGGCCTGGTGATTGACCGGAGAGCCCTCCCAGCACGTTACAAATCTCCGCGCTTGAAATAGATTATCAGCGCACTCGCTGCAGCTAACGCTGTCCAATAACGGCCGCTCAATCAGGTCTCAAATTTCAGAGCTTTGTCGCTCCTCACCGACGTAAAATAGGGTTAATCTTACAAGCGAAATAAACTAAATAGTTATGATTAAATACATTTTCAAAAGCAAAACAACTATTAATGTATACCTTAGGTAAAGATGAACTTAAGGTTTGTAGATAATAGTACGCCGGTTTCTTAACTTCTAAGATTCCGTAGGATTACTTGACTTGATCTAAATTCTCCGACGTCAACGAGGTAAAAGGAGGAATTTGTTTGACGGAAACCTAATCTACGAAACTCGTAAGTTTTACGCGCGTGTATCTTTTGAGCTGCCTCAATTTCATTCATAGGCTCTTTCACGAATCAACTGCAGAAGGTCTGGTCGCTGAATCAATTCTGGTGAATCACCAGATAATCCATGTATCTCCCTTAACAACTCATATGTACATGGCTAACTATGTGGAGTCCCATCAGCATATAATAGTTACTAAAATGTGTTGACTCATGGACAACATTACGTAAAGCGCATGCTATTGATCCCAAGTTCTTATCCCAATCTCGTTGGTCCTTTTCAATGTACATCCTCACAGCGGTAAATATGGTTTTATTTGCACGTTCAGAAGCACTAGCTTGTGGGGAGTAAAATGCTTTGAGATGTTGTGTGATACCTTTCCCCGCTAAAAACGATTTGAATTCCCTTGAGGTGAACTGTGCAGCATTATCACTTAAAATCTTTTCCGGTACCCCGAATAGATTGAAAGCATTTTGAACAAGCGTACTAATAGCGAGTTTGGAAGTGGCAGCCCTTAAGGGCTACAATGTGCTTCGAGAAGTTATCTAAAACAACAAGAGCTTGGGTATTGCAATTTTTCGATCTAGGGAACGGTCCCACAAAGTCAACATGCAACTCCTGCCAAGGTCTTAATGGAGGACTTCTCGTATATGAAATTGGTTTCAAAATTGTGTTCGGTATCTTTGAAACATTGCATATCTCGCATGATCTTACGAAGCTCACGACGTCAGCAGCCATTTTCGGCCAATAATATAGCCCCCTTAATTTTTCCAATAGCTTGTTTATGCCGGGGTGTGCAGATGAAGGTGGACAGTGCGCGCTTTCTATAAGCGAATTTCTTAAATCTTTTGGGACATACAGCCGCCAATACTCATTTTCGGGATTGCAAAAACCAGTTCGAAACTTCGTTCTTTTGTACAATCTATTCTTTATGAGCTTTAAGTCGGGAAACGTAGCAGGTTTGTCCAACACCATCTTTAAGATGACAAGATACTCCTCATCCTTACTAGATTCTAGATCCAATTTGTCTCCATATGCAACTTCTTAAACCTCTGCTCTAGACAAGGCGTCAGCCATTATATTCTCTTTACTTTTACAATGAATGGTATCGAAGTCAAAAGGTTGAAGTTTGAACGACCATCTAGCCAAACGACCTTGCAAGTCCTTTTGCGTCATCAACCACTTCAGGCTCATGTGATCTGTGATGATGGAAAACCGAGTGCCCTCTATGTACGGCCGAAACTTTTGAACACTGAGCAAAGTCGCTAAGCATTCCAGTTCGGTAACGCTATAGTTCCTTTGAGCAGCATTAAGTTTCTTGGACATAAAGGCCGCCGGTTTCTCATTGCCGTTATCATCGATCTGCACTAGCACGCCTCCCACGTCTGTAGTTGATGCGTCACATTGAATTTGGAAAGCCTTGCCAAAATCGGGAGGAGATAACACCGGAGCCGAGGTTAGCATTTCCTTAAGCCTCGCAAATGCGTCCAGCGCTTCGTTAGATCAATCTTTGGTAAACTTTTTCCCTGTAAGATTTGTCAACGGAGCTGCTACTCCTGCAAGGTTTGGGATCATTCTCATGTACCACTGACACATACCCAAAAATCTCCTAAGTTGTTTCAGTGTTGTTGATCGAGGAAAGTTGCTTATAGCTCTGATTTTCTACGGATTTGCTTTAAGGCCGTCTTCCCCAACAATATACCCAAGGTAAGAGATCTCTTTCTGACAAAATCTGGATTTTTCCACGTTTATGGTCAAGTTTGCGGCCTTCAATTAATTCGCTACCCTATTCAACAAGGACATGTGTTCTTCAAATGTATCGGATATGATCAATAAATCATCTACATAAGTAAACACATCCTCGTGCAGTTCATAGGGTATTACTTTATCGATAAGTCGGCACATCGTTTGGGTAGCATTTTTCAAGCCAAAAGGCATGACTTTGAAATGGAAGAGCCCTCTACCAGGGACAGAGAAAGCGGTTTTTTCTTTAGCAGAAGGAGTCAAAGGTATCTGCCAGAAGCTATCCTTCAAATCTAAGGCAGAAATAAACCTTGGCATCTTCAACCTAGCTAAAATTCCACCTATAATGGGAAGCCGTTACGCGTCCTTTACAGTATGCTCGTTTAATTTCCTTGCATCAAGACATAATCTACTTTTCCCATTAGATTTCTTGACGATGACTACCAGAGAAGACCATGAGCTTTCGCAAGCAAATTTTTTCATAATTTTCAATTATGTCTAGTTCGAGCATACGTTGTATCTCCTCATCCATCAGTTTCTGCGTTGCTGGTGCTATCGGCCAGTGTCTCTGCTTGATTGACCTCGTACCTCCTACGTCAATATCATGCATCATCAATGTCGTTCTGCCTAACCCAAGTGTATTGAAAGATGGTATGTTATTCACCGTTTGTGCTAAAATTCTTTTTTGTTCAGTTGACAATTCATGATCTTTTAAATCTTCATTTACAGGCGTTCATTAAAGGCGTTCCAAAAGTCAATACCGAGTGTGAAAGTCTTTTCAAAGATGGCGAGATAAAGAATTTCATTGTCTCCATCTTTGAGTTGAAAACGATATCCAAAAAGACATACCCAATGATAGATTGGGAAGCACCATCTGCAGTGTTGAGGTTACTACTAAGTTTGCTGAAAGGTATGCCAATATCTTTCAACAAATCAACCCCACCATTCCCCAGCCCTGATATAGTTGCTCCACTATCTAAAAGACCTACCAGTTCTTTATTTCCTATCCTGAATTTAGCGAGTGGTCGTGCATCTGTTGAGACTTCTACGCAGCCCTCCTTGATGGACCTAAGGTTTTCTTTCTTATATCTAAAATAATTAATTGATCTTGAACTCCGCCTATCTTTTATTCCATCTGAGTCTGCTGCGAACTTGTTGGGTTCGACCTGGGCAGAATTTGAGTCACGTGTTGAACGTGTGATTGTGGGGGAAAATTATTTTCCGGATGTCGATAGCCTCCCTTCCTGACATCCGTCTTGAACTTTAACCGATTGCAACGCGTACAGTTAGGTTTAGTGGTGTTTTTTGCACCGCAAATATAACAAAAGGATTGCATTTTTTGATTTGGACAATTGACAAAGTTGTGCCCCATCTCGTCACAATTCCAGCAAATACTAAACTCATTTTCCTCAATGGCATGCTCAAGATAAAAAGCTTGACTAATTCTTTCTTCTCCATTTACACTGTCCCTGCCATTTGCATGCGGTTGCTGCAATTCATGAACAAGTCTTTTGCGGTTTACCAATTGCTCGTCCAAACTTTCTCCTATATCCGAAAGCCTATTTCCATACACATATTTCTCAGCTGCTCAACGGTTACAGGATGAGCTAACATCAACTGTTTGCGTGCAGGGTGCATGTGCATGTTATTCTTTAATAGCTTATCTGCTTCGGAATACCGAACGCATAACAGTGAGTCCAATGACTCAATAGCTACACTCTCCAAAAGATTCTCGGGGCTTTGGTTTTCTGGCTTCCATTTGCCTACGAATTTCGTGATCCGTGCTGATTGTTTGGAATTCTGAAATCAATGCCCTTCGAAAATGAGCCCAAGTTGGATTTCTGTTTCGGGTAACAAATATCCAAAACCACGTTATAGCGGATCCCGTCAACAAATGGTGCATTGGTAAACAAAACCTATCAAACGGAATGTCCTGGCTTCTTACCAGAATTTCGATTCTAAATACAAATTGCTCAACGCTAAGTGGTGAGGAATTACCATCAAATCTGACTTTCCAGTTGGCAATGTTAGCTAATTTTCTGAAATCAAATGAAACATTTTCTTCTCGGATGTTACCAACGACAGAGTGTTCGAAGTCGCCCGTAAGATCTTGATCATGATTATCAAAATTATCGCCACGGCTATTTATATGTTCTAATCTTCCATACAAAGAATGGACAGATTCAAACCTAGGGAATTGCGGTCTTCTATAACGATTGTGAACCGGAATTTGCTGTCGTTGCCCTGGTATTTGTGAATAGTCAACGTTAAGAAATTGTTGCGTCTGAGGACGTTTTTGACCATTCCCATAAGATCTTCCTACTTCCATACGACTGAATTGATGAGGTAAATCCCATTGAGTCTTGTCCGAAAAATCTATTGGAATGTTTTCTGGTTTACTTTTGTTTATTTTTGGAATAGCCCCAGTATGTTCCGATTTTTTCTTTTGCTTGCCCTGACTACCCAGACTCTTGTCTAACAGCGAATTGTTAACAACTTTGGATTGAGCCTCAGTTTCTAGATTTGCATTTACAACGCACGGTCCTTCAGCTGAATCCACTGGCGGTGATGGACCCGCTCCAAAATCGATGTTCAATTCATCCAACATCTGAGTGACTCTTTCTTTAAGACTCGAGATAGTGTCGTTAAGCTGTGGTGAGCGTTTTGCTAATAAATCAAGTCTGGCAATAATGTGAAGACCCGTATTTGAGCTTGTTCATTCGCAGATTTTAAAGCCTCTGTATACAATACTTCTAAGTGATCGACCTTGTTTCTGCATATTTCTAGTTCAACCCCAGGAGTATTTACAGAGATGTAATCTATAACCTAATTTCCATGGATCTCTTCCGCATGCAATCTAGCTAAACTCTTAGCCAAATTACGTACACTGCCAACCAAAGGTAAACCCCTGATCTGGCACTCATGCCGAATTTCATCGCCTTCCAATAACCCGAATTCCATATTATATGGAGAGCCAACCGACGTAACAATGTGTATATTTGTATTACACCAAATATAGGCACTTTCAAAAAAAAAAATTATCAAAATAAAATAAAAGACAAAGTTCTTAAAAAAAAAATGTATATGCATACACATTTAATGTTTATGAGAATATTATGAACCACAAAATTAAAATCTTCTATGCCAAATAACTATCAATCTATCATGTAAACAAGTCGAATCAATTTTCAGCAACACCGAAGCAATCAGTCTTTAATTTTAAATAATCGTATACATTTCAATTCTATAGGTAAATATCTTAAAGCGAGAAGCGAGACTGTTTTGAAAATCACGAATTATGCTGTATAAATTCAGGACACCAACAATATAATATTCTTGTCTGATTTCTAACTGAAAAAACACAATGTAAAGGAATTTGAGAAGAATAGTGTGATTCTTCGTCTAACATCTAACTTCCAAGTCAAAGCACTAATGTTCAGGATTTGCTCAAAACGTAAACACATTTCTATCACATCTAACCGAACATGGGATTATCTTTAATAACTGCATCGTCAAAAACTCTTCCTTCTTATATTTTTTTTTTGTTTGTACTGCTTTTTAGTTAAGAGAACTAAAAAAAACCGTACGTATTTTGGCGCCAAAATTACTGTAGCGTACTCTGATTGATGCAGTACAACCATCACTCCGTACCGCTACTGCAATTATGAAGAGAGCTTTATATATAAATTAATACATCCCTTACCCCATACACCTATGCTATCTTACTCTTTCTCCATGGTCTAGCTCAGTCTGCGTGGGTGATTAGGCAGGTGGGATAAAGGGTACTTGTCACTGACGTCAACAATTCATACTCCTCATCTCACCTTAAGACCAATGAAATGGATTACGATGAATTGATCGTGCACCTTGGGTCATGACGACTGACTTAATGTTCTGTAGTTAGGTGAAACAATTAATGAAATATTTTATAATTTGCTTGAGATTTACCTGTTGTTACCGCTGGTCGTGACATGTCAGGAACAGGATGCTTGATGACTGTGTATTGTCGGGAAAATCGTTTATTAGTTTAACTAATTCAAGTTTCACCACACTCAAAACACAACTTCTTTAATATTTTAATTTACTTTTTTCACTCTTATTCGGGTGTTTTTGTGTGTTATGTGTTATGTGTTTTTTTTTTTTTTTTAGATTTATTGATATTTAGCTTAGGGATTTTAGGCAATATTTTTAAGTATTAAATAAGTAAGTATGTACATTATTTGCACTTTTTCTTTTATTAATTTATGGAGATCTAACTCATGCAATCACTTCATGTGGGTGCGGATAAGACACTTTGGCGGAGATTCCTTAACACTTAAAGGGACAAGGAGTATTGCAGTTCTTCTGCAGAGACTTTTGGTGCAGATGAACTCGGGTTATTGGTGGATTTCGGTGTGGTTGGTGATTCGGCACTGACTCGCCATTGGAGAGATGTGCGAGCCGATGTGGTGGCTTCAGCATATGCCAACGATAGTTCTAGAACGCATGGACTGGTGGTGTTGCATTGACTCTCGCGTTGCGACAGATGTGCGAGCCGATATGGTGGCTTCAGCATTCATCATCCGTAGAGCTTAAGCGCGTGGCCTGGTGATGTTGCACTGACTCTCGCGGTTGGACCGATGTGTGAGCCGATGTGGTGGCATCAGCATTCATCAACTTAAGCGCGTGGCCTGGTGATTGACCGGAGAGCCCTCCCAGCACGTTGAAATAGATTATCAGCGCACTCGCTGCAGCTGACGCTGTCCAATAACGGCCGCTCAATCAGGTCTCAAATTTCAGAGCTTTGTCGCTCCTCACCGACGTAAAATAGGGTTAATCTTACAAGCGAAATAAACTAAATAGTTAAGATTAAATACATTTTCAAACGCAAGACAACTATTAGTGTATACCTTAGGTAAAGATGAACTTAAGCTTTGTAGATAATAGTACGCCAGTTTCTTAACTTCTAACATTCCTTAGGATTACTTGACTTGATCTAAATTCTCCGACGTCAACGAGGTAAAAGGAGGAATTTATTTGACGGAAACCGAATCTACGAAACTTGGGGTTTAGGGAGCTCGCAAGTTTTACGATATCGAGCTGACATCTGCCCCTCAATACTTGCATCAGTAGGCTCGAACGCCATTACTTCGAAAAGTGGCCGCCAGATAATGCTAAGATCCGTGCAACAGTTCTTGGACTAGGGCCAGATCCAGCTGCTCCTGGTCAAGGAGCAGAGTCAAGTTGTCTGAGGCGACTTTACTATGGTGGAGGTTGATTTGGACTATCTTCATCAATGAGTATAGTCTCCTCCTCCTAGCATCGCTTGCGGCAAAAGATAACGACATCTGCATCTGTTTTTTTCCAACGTGCTGGCGGTTCATCGAAGACAATGATATGTCCTCTGACACCGTTCCTTGGTTCTTCCGTGCTTACAATTTCCCATTCCTTCATTGGTATCTGGAAGTTTTGCGCTTGTAAGAAGCGAAGTATTTCCTCTTTTCGTAGCCCCATTTCGGAGATGCCTATTCTCCCTTTTGCCTTCCTAGTTGCTCCTTCCCAGAGTACTAGGCCGTTTATTACGGTCTTGGCATAGTCGTTCGATGCCGGGTCCTTACAATCGATGAAGGTGATTCCTTTGATCCACCTCATCTTGCCATAGGCGAGGGCATGTGAACCTGCATTCTTGAGGATATGGCTGACAATCGCAGAACCTAAAGCCGGCTCTATCTTTTTTCCACGCTCCACTGCATATTGCCCGCTCGGTTTTTTTGGCATTCACCATAGCTAACTGTAGCGAATTCCTCGTTACCTCGCTATATCCCCATGGTACCCGACGTGCTTAGTGTACCTTTGCGGCTCATTGTGGTCGTTGTCTGCTTTATTGCCTCCTGCGTTCGGCTTTAGCTGTAGTCCGCTAGGGCCAGGCTTATTGCTAGGCTCAGATTGGCCTCGCCTCTTTCCTTTCTGCGGGTCTTCTCTGGAACTTGGGCCCGCCTTAACAACGTCATCCCTCGGCTTATTTAAAACGCCTCGCTTTTTGGCCCTGTCATTGGCCACATACGTTGGTCTCGGCAGCGCAGGCCTCGTGAGAATTTCCTGTGCGATGACTTACTTCTCTGGGCCATTCTAGTGTGACTCTCTCTTTCTACGTTAGGCAGGATTTGTCTTTGGCGGTGAGAATGAAATAAATCTGTTTGGCTTTTTTAAATTCCCTTTTCCTCAGCAGGCCAGGGGACAGTTTTCTGTTCCTTCTCACCGTCGTTTCTTCGATTTTCTCGTCGGAGGGTTCAGCTAAGAGCTCCTCTTCCCTTTCCTTCGATATCTCTTAGTCTATGTTTCCAGCCTCTAGAGCCTCATTCTGTGTGTTATGCGGTTCCACCATTACTGTGTCGTCCGCACCGTCGATACTTAGCGTACCATCATCAACATCCTTGTTTTTTGTTTTTTTTGTTTATTGTTTGAGTATGGCCGGAAATGATTGTCCGTCCAGCAGCGCCTCCATGCTGGGGTATGGCATTTTGATGCCTCAAGGACTTCGCCTAGGCACCTGAGGGAGCTCGTTCTTGGTTGGGTTAACCGGACCCCCAACCTTTCATCCTTGGGCACGGTTTACTCTTTCCTCACACCACCACTACAATTAGGTTTGGATAGGGACGGGAAATGGAGAGGAAAGAGAGAAAAAGGGTGGGTGGGTTGGTTTGTCAGGCAAGGGCGTACAGAGGTGGGGGATGGACGGAATGTCCTGGGCAGTTCTTAGTTGGCAGCATATATTAGGAATAAAAATATATTGCAACATCCTTCAATCAAATTCAATCAATTTATCAGCACACTACTATGAACTGCTTGTTAAAGCAGGCATATCAACCAAGAAAACGAACAGAAGACGAAAATTATTGCGGACGGGTAGAGAAAGAAAATAGGAAATTTACCAGCTATCGAGGAACAAGCCAGGCTTGTCTCACCCTTTTTTTCTTGACTGTCGAGCTAGACAGAAGTTACACCGATTTTTATCGACTGCCATCAGCGGCATCGGTGGAAAAAAAATAAAAATTTTACTTACTTTTGTATTTGCCCAGTTTGTGAGCATAAGCCAAATGGCAGCTCGAGTTAATTCGTAAAGTAAATTCATGTTGCAACGTGAAGTGAAATAACCTCACACCAGCAAGGAGGAATATTCGTCGATACCGTGCTAATTTTTCCGACAATCAGACGAAGTAAGCACCCGTCTCCAGCGGCACACTCCAATGAGAAGCACTTAATCGACATCACGCACGGAAATAGAGGTTTTCGGGGCACTGCAACTTCAGTCGCAGAACGCACTCTGAGCGCCGTCGCCCGTAGCATTTGGCCTGCCACCAAACGAGGCAAAGCAACTTACAAGCCACCAGCAAACGACCGAACACTACTGCCAAAAGAAGCGGTGTGTCGGGTCCAACATCCAGGGCAACAGGTGCATCCTGGCAACCAGAAAGCAGCACCAGCATATTGTCCGCGGCCCAAAGGCGCGATGAAGCAACATCAACACGACATCGTCACCAGTCGTCACACCACCAGCAGCTCAATGTTTGCAACCACTGCCCAAAGAAGCGGTGCGTCGCAATAAAATAAAAGGAGTAAAAAAAAAACAAGAGGATCCGACTGTGCTAGTCACGCGCACCCGCACTAATGGTGAGTGACTGGAGCATTACCAGCAAGTCGATCATGATGTCACCGACCACCGACTGAACATCAGGTCAAGACCACCAGCAACAACAGATCCGGATCATCAGTAGCAGCAAAACCAGTATCCCATGGTAATTTGTAATAAAATTACAAGTGCAGGTAGTTAATTAATATTCACATTTTTACGGGGTCCTGGTCCCTGGGCGATATCCATTGTACCTAAACAAAAACAAAATTACCACCTTAACATATGGCCACTATATCCAAAACGAAATCCCTTACCTGTGAAGAAACTCAAGGTCGATGAACCCTTGCATTTAATCTCAGTGCATCGTCCTGAAATAAAAAAATATAAGGTGAAAAGAAGATAATAACAAACAACAAACAATTTAAATTATAATGACGACACGCACATACAAACACTTACTGATCGCTGTAAGACGCAACCGAACCACACGAGTTTACCTTGCCAAGAAAACAATAGAACTCATTGTTTTGGTTTGGTAAATCTCAGGTATATTGTTACGGATGTTGACGGCAGCTGCACAAATTCAAACGGGTCAATGTATTGAAGTAAAATGAGCCCAACCCAGCCAGACGCTGAATCAACAAAAACAACGAAACAACAACCAACAACCAACGAATGTAGGAATTGCTGTGCCAGCAATTAAACATTACTTAAGGAGGTAGTAATTTAAGAAATGTTGTAATTAGTTCATAGAATTGGAATGGGAGAGACGGAATACAATTTGAATATAAAACAGTAACATTAGTGGATTTTTATTTTTCATCTGTTTCTTCTGATAGTATAAAAACTATTAATCTCCTCTAAATTACATCGGTTACATCGGAAAGCTAAATCGTGTGTGACGACATAAAACATTTAGAGCTTGCTGTGGATTAATTGGGATAATCCCCTAAAATACCAGACGGAAACACCAGCGTCGTTGGACCACGACAGAAACCCTGGCCTGACGGTGTACCTCTCACTATCGTAGTGATCGTAATATAAAATTATATGTGTATAGCCAAACGAGGCATAACACAAATTTTGGTGGCAGCGGTGGGATCATCAGCAGTGAAGAGGAAAGCGGAGAATCTCCAGATGAAGCAGCAATTAATAATTATCTTTCTGTGAGTACCTTATTTATTGTAAAGTAATTGTTTCAATCAGTGCGGTGTTAAGATCAATTTTTTGAATTTGTAGACTTAATTGTTTTAAGATTTGATTTTGATTTAATGTTTTCAAAGTTTCGCGAATCATTAAGCGGTTTGAATAGCGCCGAAAACAAAGATAATAGTGATAGCTCAGATATAGATTCAGTCCACAGTGATAGATTGAGTAGTGATAACGATAGTAGCCATTATTATTCCAATATGAGTGAAATTTCAATAAATGTTCTAATTTCCTTCATCCCTGCCTTCAATGGTACCGGCGATGAAGTTTTTACCTTCATTGACGCCTGCAATGATGCCATCGAACTGGCAACTCCTGCACAGAAGGACGTACTGTTCAAATTCATTAAAACAAAAATTCGTGGCAATGCCACCACAATCTTAATGAACAAAGAAGTAAAGAATTGGGAGTCTTTAAAAAAGGAGCTAACGCTAGTGTTCCGAGAACCCCACAGTGCTCTGCAACTCCACAGGGAATTAATCTCCCTAAAACAAGGAAAAGACGAGTCCGTTGTTCACTATGTACAACGCGTCGAAACCTTACAACGACGCTTACTTCAGAGTAAACTAGTCGATGTAAAGGAGGAGCACAAAGAAGGCCAGTTGGAGTATATCCAAAATGAAACTTTAACGGTTTTCATCAACGGGCTAAGGGAAAGACTTTCAAATTATGTGATTACACAGCGTCCCAAAAATCTTTCCGAAGCGAGCAAGTTTGCCTGTGAAGAAGAACAGCGCATTAATTTGTTCAAAACGAACACACAAAAAGATTACACGAATAGGAATTTAGCTAAAATTAACCTCCAGGAAGTAAGGTGCTATAATTGTGGCAAGGTTGGCCATATAGCGAGAAACTGTAGACTTCCAAAGAGGGATAATAGAGAAAACGGATCAGGAAGTAATAATCCGTTCAGACGAAATGAATCTAAAGATTCCCACCAACCGTCAACTTCACATGAAGCGTCTAAGCAGAGAAATTTTCGGTAGGCTGTATGGTTAATGAGGCATCCATGCAGCAAGGTAACTCGGAAAAATCAGAAAGTCCTCATATCATGATGCTCCTTAGCGGAGAATTAAGAAAAATGATTATTGACACAGGAGCAGAGATCTCTTTGATCAAAGCCAACTGTGTTTTTGAAGACGATATAGAGAAAGGTAGCATGAAATTCAGTGGAATAGGAGGGAAATCATGCAGCACTTTAGGATTCGTTAGAAAGAAAGTAGAATTTACAGGAAAGGCTAAGCCTAAGATAATGGAATTACAAGTAATTGAAAACTACCTATTAGGCAACTATGATGGATTAATTGGTAACCACTTCCTCCGAGAGGGCGGTTACATAATAGATTTCAAGGAAAACGTACTAAGAAAGGATCATGAAAAAATCCCGTTGAGGTACCTAAGTGAGGAAAGATTTGTAAGGAAAAGAACCGAGGTTTATAGGGTAATTAAGATTTTAAACGGTTATAACCTTAGAGAAGAAGTGGTTGTTCCACGACAATACCTAGAGGACGGTATAATCGTATCGGAATGTATCACGAGAAATAAAAACGGCAAATGCTTAGCTACAATAGTCAATACGACGGAGGAGGACTTTGATTTAAGCAAAGTTAGGGTGGTAGCAAGAAACTTAGAAGATTTTGACGTCGATATAAGGAGGCCTTCATCAAGAGCCGCAGAAGTCTCAGGGAATGTTAGGACTACGCATATGAACCGCGAGGAACGTGAAAGCCTTCTGGAAATTGTAAAGGAATACAGTGATGTATTCAGCCTTGGTAACGAAAAGCTTACTAAGACAAACAGGGTTAAACACCATATTAGAATTCCGAAAGGAACGCAACCGGTTTTTACGAAAAGTTACCGGCACCCAAAAGTACATGATGAGGAAGTGCGTACCCAAATAGGAAAACTTAAAGAAGACGGGATCATACGTGATAGTGACTCACCTTGGTGTTCTCCACTTTGGATCGTTCCAAAGAAGGCAGATGCAAGTGGAAAGAAAAAGTGGCGAATGGTTATTGACTTCAGGAAGTTAAATGATTTAACTATCCCGGATAACCACCCTTTGCCCAATATAACGGAGATACTTGACCAACTCGGAAAAGCCAAGTATTTCTCCACACTAGACTTAACGTCAGGGTTCCACCAGATTCCAATGAATGAGGAAGATATGGAGAAGACGGCCTTTAGCACGGCCTATGGACATTTCGAATTCACAAGAATGCCATTCGGGCTCAGAAATGCTCCAGCCTGTTTCCAGAGACTAATGAACTCAGTCCTAGCAGGTCTCCAGGGAATCAAGTGTTTCGTCTACATGGACGACATTGTTGTCTACGGACAAACGTTAGTCGAACACAATGAAAAATTAGTAGAGATACTTAAGCAGTTAAGGGAAGCTAACCTTAAACTGCAACCAGATAAGTGCGAATTTCTAAGAAAAGAAGTATCGTATTTAGGGCACATCATAACAGACAAAGGGGTAAAGCCTGACCCCAAAAAGGTTGAAAGCATACAGAACATGGAAGCACCCAGTAATGTTAAAGGGATCAAATCATTCCTTGGAATGATAGGCTATTACAGGAAATTTATCAGGGACTTTAGTAAGATAGCTGAGCCAATGAATAGGCTTCTTAAGAAAGACGTCGAGTTCACATGGACTCAAGAACAACAACAAGCGTTCGAAAAATTAAAAGATATAATTACGAAGCATCCGGTGTTACAGTACCCAGACTTCGAGAAGCCCTTTATAATAACTACGGACGCTTCCAATCGAGGCATTGGGGCGGTGCTCAGCCAGGAGCACAACGGAAAAGATCTCCCAGTACATTTTGCGAGTCGAACTTTGAATAAAGCCGAAATCAATTACAGCACCACGGAAAAGGAGTGCTTGGCAATTGTATGGGCTACGAAACAGTTTCGACCATATATTTATGGCACAAAGTTCTTGATCCAAACGGATCACAGACCCCTCACGTGGCTTTTTAAAGTCAAAGATCCGGGCAGCAGGCTCGTGAGGTGGCGGCTGAAACTTGAAGAGTTTGACTATGTAATCTCATACAAGAAAGGCAAAGAAAACGTTGTAGCCGATGAATTGAGCAGGAACATCAGAATCACTGAAAGGGAACGAGAAGAAACTTGGCAAGATCTTATGAGCTTACTTGAAGAGGAAGGTATCGAAATAAATAGTGAGAATAGAGACGATATAGCAAGCACGAGCAAGGGAAGAAATCCGAGTAGAGGAATTCCAAGAAAAAATAAAAAGGAGATAGAAAGTGAAGACATAGAGAGTGAAGCAATAGAAAACTTAGGGAGTGAAGTTATAGAGAATGAAGTAATAGAAAACTTTGAAGACATTGACCATGATCTGGAAAATGATTCAGTAGATGAATCTACCAAAGAACAGATCTCAGATAAAAAGGAAGAAGTCCAAGATCCAGGAAAAAGATTAGCCATAATGAAAGAATATCACGAGGGATTAATAGGCGGTCATACAGGTCAGAAAGCTACGTATGCAAAAATCAGAAAGAAATTCAAATGGAAAGGTATGCAGAAGCACATTGAGGACTTTGTGAGAAATTGCCCTCAGTGCCAGACAGAAAAAGTTAACAGAGCTCCTACTAGAAACCCAATGAAGATCGTGACATCTGCAGACAAGGCTCTAGAAAAGATAATGATAGACCTAATTGGACCATTTGAAGAAACCGCGGAAGGCTATAAGTTCGGATTGACCATTCAGGATGACTTGTCAAAATTCATCAAGTTCGTACCGCTGAAATCTAAAGATATGCGCACTGTAGCAAATGCCGTAATGGAGCAATGGATTCTGAATTTTGGAATGCCCAAGATCATTTTATCTGACAACGGTTCCGAGTTTTGTAATCAACTGTTTGAAGAATTTTGTAAAATCTTAGATATCAAACACATAACAACTAGTGTAGCTTATCCACAGGCCAACGGTAGTGTAGAAAGGGCTCATTGCAGACTTTTAGAGTATCTCAAATCCACAGGACGTGAATTACACCAACTCAAAGATTGGCATAAACGAATGTCGTATGCAGGATTTTGTTACAATTGTACTAAACATACTACAACGGGGTACACCCCCTACGAACTAGTGTTTGGATATGAAGTGAACAGACCTAGTAGCGTAGATCCATATAATGAAAAGTCGGTTTTCGACTATATAGACGAACTTAGAGCTAATCTTTTAGAGAAACAGGAAAACGCAAAAGGAAGCACGAAAAAGAGTAGGGAAAAAGCTAAAGTTAGATACGATAAGAAACTAGGAAGGAAAATAGAATATACAATCGGTCAAAAGGTTTTAGTTAGGAACGAAAGGAAGGGAAAATTGAGAAGCCAATATAAAGGACCATTTAAAATACTAGAAGTACACGAAAATAACTTAGTTATACAAATGAATAATAAGCAACAAAAGTTTAATAAAGCTAACGTTAAGCCATATATTTCAGATCCCTGTTCACCAGGTGGGCCATCGCCGAAACCAGTTTGTGGGTAAAGGACCTGCAGAATAACACTGGAATATATTTTAACTTTATAGGAGAAACTAAAGAAATTAACGGAAAAATAGCACTAGTTATAGAATTAGATATTAATGGATTAGAACACGCGAGTTCAAACATTAGAAATATTATTAATACCATGGATAGTCTTTGTTTAGAATCAAAAATTGAATGTAAAGAATTTCAGAGAACAGCAAAAAGAGAAATTATAAAAATTGACAGCAGAATCAGGATTATTTCAGGAATAATGGGAAGCTCAAAAAGACAGAGACGCGGTTTAGTAAATATGATAGGTTCAGGCTTCAAGGTCCTTTTTGGCACCATGGACAATGAAGATGCAGAGTATTACTATAATGTCATTCAGAACGTAAATAATAACGAACAAAGAATTAAAAACGGCATGGAAGAAAACGTAAAGATTCTTAGTCACCTAAATAAGCAAGTCATGGAAAGCATTAAAAATACTAATGTTACTTATAATAAGGTCAACGAAATAATAAACGAAATTAGCAAGGTTAGTACAGTGGAAAATAGTTTAAATAGAACCATCCTAATTGAATCCTATTATGAGGAAATATCAAGCAAAGTCAATTTTAAAATGCTACAGTTAGAAATGGAAATAGAACAAATAATAGATAGCCTTTTATTTATACAAGCAGGGATATTACATCCAAGGATTATTGAGCCCACTGATTTATTAAACGAACTTAGAAATCAAAAGAATGACAACACACTCGCGATAGAGCCAAACATGGAAAATTATGAAGAAATATTGAAAACATTGAAATTAAAAGCATTCACTAAGAGTCGAAAGATTATTGTAATTATTAGTATTCCGACAGTAACTAATGAAATATTTGAAATTTATGAAACAATTGCTATTCCAAAGATAGTTGAAAACGGAATTGTTATATTAGAAATAAGATACAAATTCTTAATTATAAACAAAAATAAAGAAGACTATGTATTAAAAGAAAATCTAGAAGATTGTAATAATTTTGACCAAATTTCAATTTGTAAACCACAACTTCTAAGAAGTACAATAAGCGACTCTAATTGTGAAATAAATTTATTTATGAGAAATAGAGCCGAAAAATGTAACGCTAAAATTATAAATTCGCATGTAGAAATATTTCATAAGATTAGGGAAAATTCATATCTGTATACTATATCTGAACAAACTCAATATAAATGTAAATGTAAGAATGAAATTAGTACTGGTAAACTTGTTGGAACTGGCATAATTCGCCTGAATAACGACTGCATCCTTGAAACTTATGATATGACTATAAAAACGGTTGGCGCAGAAACGGAAATCGCAATAAAAGACAAACACTCATATGGCGAACTAGAAGACTGCTGTGTAAACGCTAAACTGAAGGAGATCGTAATTAACCAGGAGCCGATGTCCAAAATAACGGCTAAAGATATCCATGAACTGCAGGACTTGACGACTGAAATCCAAAACCAGCGAAATTTTTGGTCTAAGGCACTAGAGAAGATACCCGAAAGATCTCAAGGGATTTTGATATCAGTATTTGGAGTTCTGTGCTTAATCCTTATTAGCTACATAATATGGAAATGCAACCAAGGTTCAGGAAGGACAACCATAGCCTTGTTTAACAGGTGTTTCAACAGAAAACATCGAGTGAATCCAGAGACGACACCAAGAATATCGTCAGAGGAGAGCGCCCAAGGTCAAATAGAAATGAGGACACCCAAGCCCAATCTAAGGATAAGGTATCCGTAGATATGTCTGAAAGGGGGACGTGTTACGGATGTTGACGGCAGCTGCACAAATTCAAACGGGTCAATGTATTGAAGTAAAATGAGCCCAACCCAGCCAGACGCTGAATCAACAAAAACAACGAAACAACAACCAACAACCAACGAATGTAGGAATTGCTGTGCCAGCAATTAAACATTACTTAAGGAGGTAGTAATTTAAGAAATGTTGTAATTAGTTCATAGAATTGGAATGGGAGAGACGGAATACAATTTGAATATAAAACAGTAACATTAGTGGATTTTTATTTTTCATCTGTTTCTTCTGATAGTATAAAAACTATTAATCTCCTCTAAATTACATCGGTTACATCGGAAAGTTAAATCGTGTGTGACGACATAAAACATTTAGAGCTTGCTGTGGATTAATTGGGATAATCCCCTAAAATACCAGACGGAAACACCAGCGTCGTTGGACCACGACAGAAACCCTGGCCTGACGGTGTACCTCTCACTATCGTAGTGATCGTAATATAAAATTATATGTGTATAGCCAAACGAGGCATAACAATATACGATTGATATGTATTGGCAATCAGTGTCGTAAACTTTATGCACCTACCTGTGGATGGAGTTGATTCCTCCAAAGAAGTATTGCCATTGTATATACACTTTATAGTAGTGCCATCATGTCGAATTTTTTGTTTTAGCCGACTAAATGCAGATGGCGTTATGAATTGAGCTAGAATGTTTGTGTCTAAACTTTTGCTGTCATCTTCATTTTAAATACACACTTTGAAAACGAAGAAAGCAAGACCAAATAAACCGGTTTGTCTTTTGTTTTTTTGTTCGCTTATAGTAGTGCCATCATGTCGAATTTTTTGTTTTAGCCGACTAAATGCAGATGGCGTTATGAATTGAGCTAGAATGTTTGTGTCTAAATTTTTGCTGTCATCTTCATTTTAAATCCACACTTTGAAAACGAAGAAAGCAAGACCAAATAAACCGGTTTGTCTCTCTCGAATCTTTCCGCCGAACGAATTTCATTCCATTGTGTATGCATTTTTTTTTTCATTGTAAGAAGGAGCATAGGCGTAGGCAGCGCAGGTAGCATGTTCATGTACGTATGCTTTGCAAGTAGCAGAGGTTGATGATGGAAACCAAGTAACTTATTATTTGTATGGATAATGGATTTCGCATTATCGACTCTCTGGATGGAAGGGGCGATTCGTTTGAAACGAAAAATTTAATAAAATTTGATTTGGGTATTTTTCTTTCAAATGAGAAATTATGAATTTATCGCATTTTAGATTCTCGCTATTTTGGCTATATCTTGTCGAAAAATGTACCGATTTATAACATTCTTTTTGTAATTGATTTAGAAATATTCAGTCTAATTTATAAAGCAATGACATAATTTATTTTGTGTCGGTATTGTGCCATGCTGCACCACCACTTATTGGTCAATAGGTACCTACACGATGAATATTTATATGGATAATACGAATATACGAATATAATGAAGGTTGCTTGATTGGTTCTCTTTCGCATTACCCATGTTGTAACATTAGATATAGGGTAGCGTCGCCTAATTGCGGCCCCCTCCAGTGGCCGGCCACCTATCAGAAAATTATTTGTAACTAGTGAACTCATATTCTCTCTTCTGAGCGTTTGGTTTTAAATTGTTCTCTTAAACCTCTTTCTCATTCTGTCTCATTGTGTTTGCGTCTGTTCAGCCACTTTCGAGAAATTAACACATTTGCGTAGCGTTGTTAGTCCAGGAAGGTATTTTTGTGATTTAGTATCAAAATCGTTAGTGAAATTGCTGTCGAAATTAGTGTTTAGAGAGCAAATTTTGTGGGTAACTGTTTTGAAGTGTTGTTTTTGTTAAAAAAATATACTATTTTTCATTAAAAACTGCTTTTTAATGTCAAAAATTGTTGTATTTATTCTTGATTTTAAGGGGGCCGGAAATAGGATACAAAAATTCACGTGTTTTTTTTTTTTAAATGAGTAATGCAAAATGATAAATAAACCTACTCTGACCATCGTGGAGCAAAAAAAAACGTTTAAATTCAAAAGTTTCCAGTGTCCGGCCCCCCTTTTTAAAATAAATTCTTGGTGGCCGGATATAGGACACACGCGTCCTAACTCCGGCCCGTTGTTTTATCTTAGGGTTAACACAAATGTTTATAAGGTTACCACTTTTTGATCCTTAAATAGATATTTAAAAATTGTCTTAAGCGACTTAGAATGACCCGGACAAATGAGAAGGCGCAAGCTAAAAAGCGTGTCATAACATATAAAGACACGGACTTAGAGCAAGCTTTATTTGAAATCCGGCAAAACAAACTGCCAATCAGAGCAGCAGGAAGAAGGTTCAAGATCCCAAGGACGACCCTTCAGGATCGAGTCCACAACAGGGAAGCGGATAACATTGGGAAATTTGGTCCCTGCCTTGTGCTCTCTGCAGAGGAAGATCAATAAATAAAGAAATGGCTTGTGAATCTAGCTAAATGTGGCTTTCCACAAACCTATAAAAACCGTTTGACAATGATGCAAGCTATTCTCCAAAAAGAAGGACGCAAAACTCCTTTTAAAAACAACAAACCCGGTAAGAAATGGTACTATAGTTTCATGCGACGCCCTCCCGATCTAAGCCTGTGAACCGCTGAAACTGTTTCCAAAGCGTGCGCTTCCCAGAGGAAGGGATTAGGAAGTGGTTTGAAGAGCTTAAGGAATTCGTAGCCCAAGAAGATGCTTTAGACATTCTTGAGGATTCCTCAAGAATTTTTAACGCAGATGAAACAGGATTCAGCATGGCTCCAAAAAGTGGCAATGTAATTGCCCCAAAAGGAATCAAAAATTTATATGAAATAAAGGCAGCAAACGAAAAAGAAAATTTGACTGTGCTGATGACTTTCTCAGCAGATGGAAGAACACTCCCTCCTATGGTTGTGTTGCCATACAAGAGATCGCCCAGTTGGCTGAAATCAGTCCAGAATATAAAGCCTGACTGGGTTTTTGGCAAAACAGACAGTGGATGGATGCGGGGAGAAACATTTCTTCAGTATGTGAAAGATGGTCTGAACGTTTGGATTTCAATCAATAATGTTCAACGTCCAGTTTTATTTTTTGTTGACGGACACGCTCAACAAAGTGTAGTGACTTCTACAGCAGCAACAACATAATATTGTATGCACTTCCTCCAAACACCACCCACATCCTGCAACCGGCGGATGTAGGTGCCTTTAAAGCCGCTGAAGAGGAAAAAAGAAAGCTTGCTCGACAAAAAACTAAAGAAGGAAAGTCTATTAAAGCCGCCGAAGTTCAAAAAAGGAAGCTTGAAAGACAAAAAGTGAAGAAGTGAAGTGAAAAAGAACTCAACAAAACGAAAAAAAAAGTGCCAAAATGTCCTTTATGCAATGAAGATGTCCTTACCGACGTAGAAGAAGAAGGCTAAAGAATTTAGGGTGTGACAAATGCGAAAACTGGTTCCATCTTAAATGCACCAATTTATCAACCATGCCTTTTGCAGATGCTGAGGTCAAAGATTTTATATGTTCAAAATGTGATATTTAAGCGTCCAAAATGTGATAAGAAACTTCAGTTTAAAAAAAAAAAAAATTGTATTAAAAAGTACCTAAAATTTATCTATATTATTTTTTAAAAATGATCTGAACTGAATTAAATTTAAGGATTTTTTTTATTGTTTGCGACACAAGAATGGAAAAACTAATTTATTTGTTTTTATTTTTAAGTTTTTTTTTTTGTTCGCTATATATAAATTATAATTTCTTAACCTTCAAATAATAAAACGTTTTTTTAACAAATATTATAAACAAATTTCTAATGCTTTAAAAAAAATGTTTGTATTAAAAAATACTTACTATTTATCTAAGATATGATTTTTAAAAAATGTTCTGAACTGAATTAAATTTAAGGATTTTTTGATTTTGTGTTTTAATGTTTGAGTTAGAAAATTGGAAAAAATAATTTCTTTATTTTTTGTATTTTTTTTTTAATTATATAAAATATTTTTTTCTTAACTTTTCAATAATAAAATCTTTGAATAAAAATTATTACAGAAATAATGCCCTTTATTTAGTGGGTGGCCGAATATGGGACACCAGCTGGCCGGAAATGGGGAATAAGGTGCCGGCCACTGGAAAAATTGACTTTTTTTATAAAAATCTAAACAAATAATTTTATGGTAAAAATAATCGACTTTTTTTCTTTCACCGATGAACAAATTAATAAAGAATAATTTATTTCATGAATTATTCGAAAATGTTAGTATTTGTGGTTACAGTGCTATATTTTATGAAAAAAAATCCTTAGGGGGCCGGCCACTGGCGACTCTACCCTACGTGTTTTTAATCACCGAGCTTTAATCAGACGGCCTACTCCTCGTTTCGTTCTATTATTAGTTGTCATGCCCTGTGGTAAATGGTTCTGCTGAAATTTGCAATATATTTTTTTTTAGCTTCTGGTTCGCCAAGGCGAAGAAAAAGGTACTTCGACCTATGAGGTCGTTTGTACCGTCTGGGCCAGAAATATGTTAAGCTAGTAGTATTTCTTCTTTCCGTATAAAGCGCATAATGCTACCAGCAGACCACTTCTTTATATCTTCGGAACTCAGTTGTTCTCTGAGGCCGGACATTCACCTAGAATGTGTTCAGCTGTTTCGTCTTCCTCAAGACATAGCCGGCATTCTGCAGAGTCAACTATTTTCATTATGTTTAGGTGATATCGCAACCCGTCGTCGGCCTTTTCGTTGCCTTCAAAACCTTCGTGGCCCGGAATCCACCACAGTTTGGTCTTGTTCCTTTACTTTACCTACTGAACATGTAAGAAGTAAAGAAATTATGAGTTTATGGTTTTTTAGACTCTTGCTATTTTGGGTATATCTCGTGCAAAAATTCACCGATTTCTATCATTTCTTTTGTAATTGATTCAGAAATATTCGATTTGCTTTTTATCAGATATTTATAAGCGAACACGTTGTTGGATACGTATATCTGTTAGAGGCAGCTCACCTGTCGATTTACATTTTTTTTTTATTATTTGAATGAATGTCAAACAAACTACCTACCTATTTAGACATGCAAAAATATATGTTTTCATTGCTTTCTTAAAAGAAAAAAAAACAAAAAATTCTGGTTATATTCGGAGATTCGATTGTGTAACATAATGCAAACGAAATATGAACCTAATATGATTTTGAATACCGATTATGAATGAATGCCCTTTTTATTTGATGAACCAATAAATAAACCGATTTGAGTTGTTCATGAATAACCTACGGCAGCTATTATTACAAGCAGGGCACGCGCTCGTACACACACTCTAACTTGTCTTATCTTATCTCTGCCTCAATTAATTTTTTTCACATGCAAATATGATATGCCTCACTGCTGAAATGCGAATCTCCTTCGCCGATCTTAACATATACACACCAATTGTATAAAATACAACAAAATAAGTTCCAGGTGACGGTTTTGTTCTAATTGCAATATGCCATAACCTACCCCAAAAACTTTGATCAGAGCAAACAAATAATATACCATCAATCTACCCAACTACAATTATCCCACCTCTCTTCATCCACCATCGCCCCTACCATTAAATATGAATATCTGCTTTTCGCTTGCAAATACTCGTATGAATTATAAAAAAAAAACATTTGAGAATCTTCACTGCTGAAATGCGACTCTCCTTCAACGATCATACACACACATACCAATTGTGTTAAAATCCAGAAAACATAACATACCCCTTCCATCAAAGCAAACAAAAAATATACCATAAATCTACACGAAACCTGCTTTGCCAACCACCACCACTACCTGCATCATCCTCCTACTCATATTCCCAGCACGAGAATGGTGTAGAACTAGACTATCATGATTTGTTGCGGGCGAATGCGCACTGGTGGCGTATCGTCGTTTACGCACGGTTGCACTACTATAAGGTTTATATACAATGGTTTAAGGAGTTTAGTTACATATTTTGAAAGTATAGACGAACTGTGATAGGATTTTAAATCAATTAGGATTAGTGCAATATTAGGATTAGGAAAGTGCAATATAGATTAAGATTACGTATGATGTATTTTAGTGTTATGAATAAGTAGCTATTTGTGTTATGATTATGGAAAGTAAGAAGTGGTCAACATGTTGCAAGAGATATGGTTGATAAGGAGCCTATACTAGCGGATAGAGACAAATATATCTGACAATGTATGTAATTTATACATACGAATTCAAATTTTATTGAGAAAGGTCGGTTAAGGGTCATTACCCTAGTTTATTCCAACTGTGCTACTAAGCAGCAATTCAAGGTGAAAGTTTTTTTTGCAAGCAAAGTTTATTCGACCTTCATACGGATTTATTGCAAAAATACGGAAGGCACCAGATTGAAATAAGCAATAAAAAGATAGCAGAGGTAGGTAACGCTATGAAGTGATGTTTGTGTGCTTCCTAAAACTTCCTTGTTCTCACCAGGTATTGGGTTGGGGCATTACGTCAAAAGACGACCCTCACCTCTGCTGATTTTTTGTCTGGGGTCGGTAAATCCGACATTTTCGCACAAAGCCACCACTTAACCGTTGGCTTAACTGTGCTTGACGACTAAAACGCAAAAAACTGCGTCTAAACGCAACAGCAAGCAACGGACGCAACACAAAGGACGGGACAAAGAACCGAGGAAATTTTTGAATTAGTGTATTACCTGAAGTAGAGTTTGAATAATTAGTTGATTAGTTTTATTAAGTTTTTTTTTTTCTTTTGAATGAGTTCAGATTAAAGTACAGTATAAGGATATAGAATTCTAGTAGTGAATACGCGGAAAAGAGGCGGCCGGAAATTTACAGGAATCTTCGCTCCAAGTGCTGCCGGCAGGACGACGAGGGACGTCACGTAAGTTTTTTTTATTTTTCTTTATTTCATTTTCCTTTCTTTTGATTTTTTTTAATACGGAGGCAAGAATTAAGCCAAGATACGTTTAATTAAGTGTAAGGTTAGGATATTCACTCCTAAGACCTCCGGTATCTATTGAATTCCTTATTAGTTCTAACGTAGTTTTAGTTTAAGTAATGAATTTTTATATAAATATAGTTCAATAGTGAAATTAATTTCGTTTTAATGGAGTAGAGTACGAGTGTGATTTGGTGTGTGAAGATTTGGGAAGGCCGTCCTTCCGCCTGGGGAATGAAGTAGACGATACATAGACGACCGACGGACATGCCGACAAGACGTGACGACGTACGAACTCTCCACTACTAGGACATGGACGTACTAGTGGCTGGATTCTGGTCAAGGGGCTGCCTCTCGTTGTTTTCGGCCAGAGAGATAGCCAAAGGAGTGTCGTCCGACACATATTGTGGGTAGGTCGAGCCAGAGCCAACATCATGTGGCAAGTCTCAGGGACGAGACGAACCTTACCGGGGAGTGACATCAGGAAGCAGTGGATGCAAAGGAGATTAGAATTAGATTAGATATAAGTTAGATTAGGGATTTATATTAAGGTTTAGCTTACGTTTTAGATTAGAATAGGATTAGTTAGCATAGTTGGGGTAGTTAAGATGCATCTGACTTCCTGTACTCTCTCCTTGGTAGGGCAAAGGTATTGAGATATTCTTTTCGTCTATCCTATCTTTCTCTTCTCTTCTCTTTCCTTTCTTTTTTGTCCGTCCGATTAGTTTTCTGCCTATCTTCTTCTTCTTTTTTTCTCCGGCACGATAATTTTTGTTTGTGAGCATGTGGTTTAGTGTGAGGGGTGACAAGAACTACCCCCGTCCGACGAGCAATAGCCGTGCAACCGCGAGCGTGCCACCGTCCTCCCCCACTACTCCGAAGATGCTCCTGTAGCCAAGCCAAGACTCATAACAATGGCGCCCAACATTAAAAGACAGTCAAGTTGCGCTTCCAAGGGAACGATTTTTAGTTGCAAAGGTCGTTACCTTGGACCCGCAACAGATTTGTTAATTTTTCAACTTTTTCAATTTTTTTCGCGATTTTTAGTTTATTTCCCTTTTAATTTCTTTTCAATTTTACTTTTCTGTCTTTCTTCTACTCTCAATAATCGCATAAGCTCTGAGTTCTTAATATGAACGGAAGACGGCTGGTCCAATCTGAAGGCCAAGCGCCAAAGGATCATTTGAGGTAATTGGAAGTTCATATTAGAACGCAGAGCGGATCGATGTGGACATAATTGCTATCCATGAGTACGGCTCATCGTGAGGCAAGAACATTGGTCTGAAAGCCTTGATCGTGTTGAGAGTATGCCTGGAGCTACTAGCCAGCCTTTAATCAGGTTATTCACCAGATGGCAAGTAGTGGTAATTAGCATAAAGGCATACTTTCAACACTCGTTGAGTTTCTGAGACCCAGTCACGTTTAGACTAGGCTAGTACAAACAAACGTAACAGGACAAACAGAAACGACAGCGACAAAACTGATTCTCCGGCGGAATGGCACAGGAGAACCGACCCAAAACTTCACACACCATCACAATTATCTAGAAGAAATAAAACATTAAAACATTTCAATTACTTAGATAGGATCTATCTTTTATTTCTATATTTTTTTTGAAATACACAACCTTTTTTTTACAATTTTTGTAACTTTCTGGATTTTTTTTTTGAATTTATTTAGTTTTTTACATATTCACATTTTTTTATTTCTTTTAATTTTCTCATACATTTCATAAACCATTATTTTATTTTATATTTTCTTTTGAACTTCCTTTTTATTTTTTTGACTTGTTTTTCAAACCTTTTGGTAGGATTTTAGAGTTATTTCCCCAGTATTTGAATTTTGTTTGAATTAGTTTAGAGATGGAAGGTAAAGGGGCAGTTGCTAAGGCAACGTTGGCTCAGCAAGCGGAGCCGCCAGCGGGCCAAGTGGCGCGTAAGATGATGCAGGAGTTGGGCATTTTGCCAGGTCCGGGGTCAACAGTAGGCGAGTCGTCCCATACAAGGGCTCCTCTTAAGCCTACTGTGGCAAGTGTTGGTGGTGTCGATGACCTAAACCGGACAGCTCGAGAGTTCGCTGGGTGGGATCGACAGCTACGGCAAGATGGGGAACGAATGCTCCAGGAGAAACAACGAGAGGCCATACCAGGTACCCGATCGATAGAAGACGGAATCTCAGCCCAAGTTCAAAGGGTGGTCTCTCTAGCGATAAGGGAGAACAGGGCAGAATTGCTGACAATATTCGCCGGAGGTTTGAAGGGGGTTCAAAACACCCTCCACGAGGAATTGAAAGCTCTCCAAGAGAGCATAGCCCAGTTAGCCACATCGAAAGCGTCGACCAATCATAGGTCATCAATTCCCCAAACCGTCCGCAATGTTGAGGGCGAAAGACAATCGTCAGCCCAGCTGCACCTAATGACCGGCTCGCCACATGGTTTTGGTCGGGAATAGTCTCATAGAGAATAGTCTTCCCGACAGGAGTTTTTACGCTCCGATTTAGGAAGAAGGATTGACATCCACAAATGGGGCATCAAATTTGATGAAACCAGCAAAAATATGTCTGTGGAGAGCTTTATCTTTAGCATAGAGACTCTCCAACGTCAGAGCGGCCTGTCAAGCGATCAGGTTTTCGCGAACTTTCACCATTTGGTGTCAGGGCCGGCCGAGGTTTGGTATTGGCAGTACATGGAGGAGAACGCAGGAGACACTCTTTTAAATTTCGACCTCAAAGCCGAACTGCTCCATCAATTTAAAAACAGTAGGGGGACCACGAGATACTCCGTCAAATCATGGATAGGAGGCAGTTGCTCCACGAAACATTTGACGACTTCTACAGCGACATACGGACATTAACGTTACAAATGCGACAAAGACCAAACGAGAGAGATTTGCTGGCCATTCTTCGGCAAAATTTAAAGGATAGGGTAGTGAACCTTATCTTTGGGTGCAATGTCACGACAATCTGGGAGCTACGCGAAGAGTGCAGAAGGGTGGAAAGTCATATCGCCGCACGAGACAGTAGGGCTCGGAGAAATGGGAGCGATCTCAGGAGTGTAGGGCTTGAGGAAGGTAAAAATACCGAGCCGGATGAAGACAAGTTTGAAGGAACGGGCTCCAACAAAGACAAACGAACAGACCGACAAACTACACGGACAGGGACAGAACAACCCAATTGACAAACGATAATAGGCAGGAAGGTAGAGTTAGGAATGCACCCAAACCGAAGCAAATTGCACTTCCCATTTTCACACCTTGACGTGCTTGAGTTGTGGACAAGGAAGTCTTGCCTTCACCTGTGCGAAGTGTCAGAAAAACTCGAGGATCGGCGGTGCATCCGGGAGCAAACCGTTGACGACAAACTCGATCCCGGGGATACAGATGGACGCGGGCCAGTCCGAATCCTAAGAAGGGACCCCAAGTTGACGATAACTCCAATAAAAATGAGGTTCCGACAAAAAAGAGTTTACATAGACGATTGCAAGAATATGAAGAAGCTAGAAAGAGAATTTTCGGAGAAGAATTGACGCGGCCTAAGACAGACAGAAATTTTAAGGGAGGCTAAGGGAGAAATGTGCAATATTTATTTAGCGTGTTCAATTAAACTATAATTTTTTTCAAACTTTTAAGTTTATTATATTACATTTATTACTTTTAAATTTGGTTTACAAAACTCATTTACCGATTCCGTCAACGATCAAAGAAGGACTTCCTTAAAATCAAAATTCGTATCGTATTTAAAGGAAAATGTCAATGTATAATAGTATAACAGGTAATTTAAATTTGTGTTAGTGTGAGTGAAAGATAATTAAAGGAGAAAAGATACAAAATTATACCAAAGGTAAGATTACACTATGTCTATATTTTTATATCGGCTACAGTACCCTCCGCCTAGACGAAAGTCGGTTTTCAAAGATATTTATCTGGGAATCGTACATGTCGGCCGGACCTAGTGACTTTCGTCGATGGTTGAACCGTTGTAGAAGTAGCCGGTTCTTTTGATGTCTGTTTTGGTTCTGCTTTCTGCTTTGGTTGTGTTGGTGCTGTAATCACTGGTCCATCGTTTGTCGGTAGATATGCAGGTTTTAAGCGATCGATTGTGAAGTTCGCCTCCCGCTTTGGCAGTCGTAAACGAAAGTATTTTGGAGTTCGCTCGAGGACTTCAAATGGACCACTGTATGGAGGCGTTAGACTCGGACGGATAGAATCGTCACGAAGAAATACATGCGCCGCTGTCTGCAAATCGCTGTGCACGAAGTACTTCGGATTGCAATGCCATGCCGTTGTTGTTGGACGAATATTACTCATCGCATTTCGCAGATCGATGACTGTTTGCGCAGCAGTTTTGTTTGATGTTTGCTCATCAAAAAATTCGCCAGGTATGCGGAGCGTTGTACCGAAAACGAGTTCGGCCGGTGAAGCGTTTAAATCGTCTTTATGCGTTGAGCGAAGGCCTAGTAGAATCATCGGCAAATGTGCAGTCCACTTTTCGGTGTTGTGGCAAAGAATCGCTGATTTGAGTGTGCGATGCCATCGTTCGATTAGTCCGTTGGACTGCGGATGGTATGCAGTCGTCTTGAAATGGCGAGTACCCAAGGTTCGCATGAGTTCTTCAAAAAGTGTCGATTCGAATTGGCTGCCTCGATCAGATGTTATGGTCTTCGGCACGCCATATTTCGAAATCCACCCAGAGATGAGTGCGTTTGCGACTGTCGGTGCTGTCATATCACGAATCGGAATTGCCTCCGGCCAGCGGGTGAAACGGTCGATGATAGTTAGGCAATAGCGGTTGTCATCAGACGGTGGAAATGGTCCTACCAAATCGATGTTAATGTGAGAGAATCTTTCGGTTGGTGCGTCAAATTTATTTAAAGGCGAATGCGTATGACGACCAATTTTCGCTTTTTGACATTGGAGGCAGCTTCGAACAAATTTTGCGATGTCGGATTGAATGCCTGGCCAAACGAATCGTTTTGTCATCAATTTAGCTGTGGCACGTTTTCCGGGGTGTGATATGTCGTGAATAGCCCGAATGAATTGCCTTCGCAATTTTTTTGTAACGAACGGTCGGATCACATCGGTTGAGTAATCGCAGAAAATCTGCTTCGAACTGCCTGGAATGATAAAAGTTTTTAATTTAATTGATTTGGCGTCATTACCCTTCGATAAAATTTGTTGCAGCTCCTCATCGACATTTTGATCATCGGACAAAATGTCATAGTCGATTTCAGCGGTTGAATGCAGGCTTTCGATACGTGATAGCAGATCCGCTGTCACATTTTCGGTCCCTTTTACGTGTCGGATATCGGTAGTGGTTTGACCGATGTAATCGAGCTGTCGCGCTTGTCGATCATTCGCCTTCTCTAACTTTTGAGCGAAAGCGAATGTGAGTGGCTTATGATCAGTGTAGATGTGACATTGTCTTCCTTGTAGCATAAATTTGAAGTGTTTGACTGCTAAATACATTGCTGTGAGTTCGCGATCATAAGTGCTGTAGCGAAGTTGGGCCTTGTCGAATTTTTTTGAGAAGAAACCGAGTGGTTGTAGCGCTTTGTCGATGACTTGGCGAAGTACTGCGCCGGCAGCGATGTCGGAAGCATCGACATAAAGCGAAAGTTCCGCCGTTTTTGATGGATGGGCGAGTAGAGCAGCATTGGACAAATCGAGTTTGCATTTATCAAATGCATTTCTCGCTTCGTCCGTCCATGTCAGCAGCGTTCGGTCGTTCTTTTTGTTTCCAGGAATCATCTCGAGTAAGCTAGCTTGTGTTTCGATGGCGTTTGGCAGGAACTTGCGGTAAAAATTTAGCATTGCCAAAAATCGTTTTAGTTGCTTGACCATCGTTGGGAGCGGAAAATGTTTAATGGTCTCGATTTTGTCGGGCAGCGGCAAAAGTCCTTCAGATGACACATGATGTCCAAGGAATGCGATTTCTTGCTTGCCAAACTCGCACTTTGCAACGTTTATAGCCAAACTGTATTGCTTAAGGCGCTCGAAGATTATTTTTAGGTGCTCGTGGTGCTCCTCTGGCGTTGTTGAAGCGATGCACAAGTCATCGATATAAGCAAAGACGAAATCGAGTCCCCGACAAACTTCATGTATTAAGCGTTGAAAAGTCTGCGCGGCGTTGCAAAGACCAAACGTCATGAACTCAAATTCAAATAATCCGAACGGCGTCGTGATTGCCGTTTTTTCGATGTCTTCTTTAGCGACTGGAACTTGATGGAAGGCTTTTTTGCAAGTCGATCTTTGAAAAAATGGTCTTACCTTGCAAATTTCCGGCGAAGTCGTTCAAATAGGGAATGGGATATCGGTCTGGGACTGTGATGGCGTTCAACGCGCGATAATCGCCACACGGGCGCCATGAACCATCAGGCTTCCTTACCATATGAAGAGGGCTTGCCCAACAACTGCTTGAAGGTCGACAAATTCCGGCTTTCATCAATATTTCGAATTCTTTGCGGGCAACTTCGAGTTTTTCGGGATCTAATCGTCGGGGTCGAGTGTAAACGGGTTGCCCTGTTGTGATAATTCGATGCACAACAGCGGTAGAAATCGGACTTCCTGGCGGTGGCAGTTTAGTGATTTGTTTGTACTCTTCGAGAAGATCAGCATAAACCGAGTTCGCACAGAATGTTTTATATTCGGTAGTACCGTTGACAACTATTCGCATACAGTTTGAATTTAAGCCAGTGAGTGGATCGATCATTTTGTGTTCCTTCAGATCGACCAATAATCCAAAGTATGAAATAAAATCCGCACCTATGATCGGAGTTGTTACGTCAGCGATTAAAAACGTCCAAACGAAGTCACGTCTTAATCCGAGGTTTATCTTCAGGGTCGTTTCGCCGTATGTTTTGATTTCTGTGCCGTTTGCTGCGAACAATTTAATTTCCGATGATTTGCCCCTGCCGGTGGACTGACTAAGTGGCATAACTGATACGTCGGCACCAGTATCAATTAAAAATCCGATGTTCGTGGATTTGTCGTGTATCTTTAGTCGGTTGATGGATTTCGATTCAGGCTGTTCGCTACCTAAATCTGACACGGGCAGATGGCTTCATTCACTTGTCGTTTGGTTGGCGCTCGTGCTGCTGAATTTGCAGGGCATGCGGCATTGTTTCGCAGCGGCGCCAAACTTCCAATGATACCAGCAATTCGGATGTTCATGACGAGATTTTGAGCGCTCCTGAGCTCGGCTGGCGTTGCGTGATCGACTCCGGCTGCGGTCAACACCCATTTTAGCGAATTTTCGTTCCAACTCAGCGATTTGGTTGCTCAATTTCTCCAGTACATTTACTTCGGCTTTCGTCGGTGATGGAGTTTTTGTTTGAACCGAAGTTCCCGGTTGCTGCGAAGTCGTTTGGCGAATACTGCGATCACCGATAGCACGCAATCGAATCGATTCCACTAGTGCATCAGCTGCAACGAGTCGGTCTTTGATAGGCGATTCCTTCATTTGAATGACGGCGGCGTGTGCCATTTCGGGTAAACGTGCGGCCCAGAGATCGATGAGAGCAGTGTCAGTCAGGGAATCGGAAGCTAAATTCTTTAGTTTCTGGTAAAACTGACTAGGTTTCATGTCGCCTAGCTGCATTTCGTTTATGGCTTCACGAAATCTCTTTTGCTGTGAGTCGGAATAAAAAGCTATGATTATTGGTTTGACAAGATTATATCTACCAGACGACGGAACTGTGCCGATCTCTGTTTGTATAGTGCCAAGATCGTTGAGTGGAACTTGTGCCATCACTGAGCAATACTTCTTGTAGTCGCTGGTCACATTGCTCGCCTCAAACCAAAATTCCAAGCTGACGAAATAAAGTTCCGCGTTGTGCAAATGGTCGATGAGTCTTGGCATTGGCATGCGTGGAATGGTCGCATTTGCATTAATGTCGGCGCCTGCTACATCGCCACCGTTTGGTGCGCGGCCGTCGCCATCGCAGTCGTTAATGTTCATTCCGTTGATTATCTCTTTTGAAATTTACCTGCCGTTGACTTGGCGTTGTTGTAAACTCAAAACAAATGGCGGACCGCAAGTACTTCCTAAAGCGAAAAAAACTAATTTTTCCTTTGTTCTTGAACGCCTTCGACGGCGATTTTCACAGCGCGGGCAGTTTAACTTGAATAATTTTTAATTTGACGGCACTGTACTTGCGATCACGTCGGGGTCACCACTTTTAGCGTGTTCAATTAAACTATAATTTTTTTCAAACTTTTAAGTTTATTATATTACATTTATTACTTTTAAATTTGGTTTACAAAACTCATTTACCGATTCCGTCAACGATCAAAGAAGGACTTCCTTAAAATCAAAATTCGTATCGTATTTAAAGGAAAATGTCAATGTATAATAGTATAACAGGTAATTTAAATTTGTGTTAGTGTGAGTGAAAGATAATTAAAGGAGAAATGATACAAAATTATACCAAAGGTAAAAACAAACCAACGACCATACCACGTCGAGTTAATCGGTTCTCGTTAGATCACCGAAATTAAACGACGTTGGGCGCGGTTAGTACGTAGATGGGGGACCGTTTGAGAACAACCGCGTGTCGTTGGCCAGTCCCATCTACAGAGTTGAGGTAGATAATATACGTGGTATCACAATGGACCTAAATTGGTCTAAGTGTGTCGGCTTCTGCCGACAGCCACATAAACCTAACCTAACCATACCAAAGGTAAGATTACACTATGTCTATATTTTTATATCGGCTACATTTATATGAAGAAAGAGTGCCTCGATTAGCTACCTAGGAAAAGGGGCAGAGGAATTCCTAAAGAGACACAATCTGACGATGAATAAGAAGACAACAGACTTTAGGACAGCAGACACAACGAATACAGGGACGATTTACGACGCAAGTTTCGTGGTGTAACAAAACTCAAGAGATCGAGATCTTTGTGGTTCCAAACCTGCAGCAACAACTCTATCTGGAAGTAGACTTCTGGAGTGCATTTAGGGTCGCTCCGAATGTGATCAGCGAGATCGAAGATCCATCACCGACTGTGGAAGCTCCTATAGTCCAGGCAATCTCACCAGCACAGGCACCGGGTTTGGGTAAAACCAGTCTCGAAGAACATGTAATAGAGGTGGATGACGACAAAATTCCCATCAAACAGAGACACTACCCAATCTCGCCCGCGATACAGAAATTGCTGTTTGAAGAGCTCGATCGTATGCTGTCGTTAGGTGTGATCGAGGAGAGCAATAGCGCCTGGAGCTCACCGGTTGTGTTGGTGAGGAAGCCAGGCAAAAACAGATTGTGCCTGGACTCACGAAAAGTAAATGCAGTAACGAAGAAGGATGCATACCCACTTCCCCACATTGTGGGTCTGCTTAGTCGCCTGCAAGAAACAAGGTTCATCTCAGGGATAGACCTCAAAGACGCTTTCTGGCAGATTCCTCTGGAGAAGGAATCAAGAGAGAAGACGGGCTTCACAGTCCCGGGGCGGCCGTTGTACCAATTCACGGTTATGCCGTTCGGATTGTGCAACGCTGCCCAGAGAATGTGTAGGCTTATGGACAAAGTCATACCCTCCAAGTTAAATGTCTTTGTCTACCTCGATGTCCTCTTGGTTTGTTCTCCAGATTTCGAGTCACATGCGATCGTGCATGTAGAGGAGGTTTCTAAGTGTTTACGAGATGCAGGGCTTACCATTAACGTAGAGAAAAGTAAGTTCTGCTACAAAGAAATCAAGTACCTAGGGTACATAATCGGTGATGGATGTCTACGAACCGACAAAGACAAAGTGTCGGCAGTCGAAAACTTTCCGGTTCCAAAGACTCCCAAGCAACTCCGTCGATTCCTAGGTTCATCAGGCGGTTCATACCGAACTTTGCTACTCTATCAAGTCCCATGACAGACTGTTTGAAAAAGGGACACACATTTAACATGACTGACAAGGCGCTTAGAGCTTTCAACCAGCTCAAAATGTCACTGGTTACCGCGCCAATACTGACCAACCCTGACTTTACAAAACACTTTCATATACAGTGCGACGCTTCGACAACTGGTGTAGGAAGTATTCTCTTCCAGAAGGATGCGGAGAATAGCGAATGACCGATAGCATTCATGTCCCAGAAGCTTAATTCCGCACAACGGAACTATAGCGTTACGGAACTTGAATGCTATGCGGCCGTCCTGTGAGTGAAGAAGTTGCGAGCCTATGTGGAAGGATAGCCTTTCACTATTATCACGGATCACGCTAGCCTTAAGTGGCTTATGACCCAGAAAGACCTGTCAGGCCGCTTGGCTAGATGGAGCCTCAAGCTCCAAGTGTTTGATTTCGTGATAGAACATAGGAAGGGCATCCAAAATGTAGTCCCGGATACTCTCTCACGCGTCCACATGGAGGAGCTTAAGCCTGACACTGTTCTTTTGGAAGTCGATCTCAAGTCGCCATACTTCTCTTCGGAAGAGTACGACGAGTTGAGGAAGGCGATCGAGAAGAACCAAGACAGACTAGCTGACCTGTGTATATCAGACGGCTACGTTTACAAAAGGACAGACATGCGAACTGATGACGAACTACAGGAAGATAGGGCCTGGAAACTCTGGGTACCGAGGGAGTTGTGAACAAGTCTTTAGCCAAGCTAAAGCAAAAATATTTCTGGCCGGGAATGGCGTCCGATATTCAAAAGTACGTACAATCCTGTGAAATTTGCAAGTGCAATAAGCCACTTAACGTGGTATCCCGACCGCCGATGGGGTAGCAAACAATCACTGAGCAACCCTTTCAGCGACTCTATAACGATTTTTTAGTACCCTACTCACGAACTAAAACATGACATACCCATATCTTCATCGTGTTAGACCACTTCACTAAGTATGTATTATTGCGGCCTATCCGTAAAGCAACGGCAGCTGAGGTAGTAAAGTATTTAGAAGATAGTGTTTTCCATGTGTTTGGTGTCCCAGAATATGTCCATTCCGACAACGGAAAACAATTCGTTTCAGAATTGTTCTCCAGCTTCCTTAAAAAGGATGGAGTCAGACACGTCCGGACCGCGTTCTACTCTCCTCAAGCGAATGCTTCCGAGAGGGTGAACCGTTCTCTGTTGACCAAAATCCGGTCATACATAGACGGCGACCAAAGTAATTGGGATCTGCATGTAAGCAATGCGGCATTTGCCTTGAGGAGCGTAGTGCACGACGCCACCGGACTAGAACCCTATTACGCTGTAAGATCCATGATCCAGCACGCAAGCGCGTATGAAATTCTACGCCGACTGGACATGCTAAAGGACACTGGAATACGAATCACCAATAAGACTGATAGGTTAGGATTAATTAGGACTAGAATTTATGACAACTTGAAGCTAGCGCACAACAAGGCTACAAAAGTATACAATACGAGAAGTAGGGATGTAAAATACACGGTAGGACAAGTCGTTTATCGAAGAAACTTTAAGCAGAGTAGCCAATCCGATGGCTATAATGCAAAACTAGGGAAAAAATTCCTAAATGCAATCGTCCTTAAAGCCATTGGAAACTCTCTCTACGAGATAGGGAACCAACGAGGCGAGAAGATCGGAGTCTTCCATGTAAAGGACCTCCACACATAAACAAGCCAAAGAAAAATGACGCACTCATGCTGCCGTTGTCCAGTTATGAGATAAATTAGTGTCTACTTTCGTGTTATTTGTTAAATTATTTATAGTATCGTCCGGAGATATATTTTATTTATATATATATATTATATTTATTTATTATTCATTGAACTAGTTTTAGGTATAAAAAGAGAGTTTATTTATCTAGTTTTAAGTATTTATTGATTTATTTATTTGTATTTTCTAGTCACACTAAGTATAAAGTTAGAATAAGTATGGAGGCTAAGACTGACTAGGGTTAAGTATAGTTATTTATTTATTTTTTTGTTCACGTGCAATATCGGATAGCTTAAAAAGAAAAAAACTCACCAAAGATGCTCGGCTTGTAGACAAGGCGAAGGCCCTTGCCACTCGTTCGGCAAAGAGTTGAGACCACGCTCGCGGTGCAATAATCAATTTTACAGGATATTCGCCGGTGACCCTCTTTTCTACGAGGTCGTTAGTCTCGCGACCTCTCGCCAACCGCCATCGATCCTGTTACGGGGTCCTGGTCCCTGGGCGATATCCATTGTACCTAAAACAAAAACAAAATTATCACCTTAACATAGGGCCACTATATCCAAAACAAAATCCTCAAGGTTGATGAACCCTTGCGTTTAATCTCAGTGCATCGTCCTGAAATAAAAACATAGAGACGGGCTACAGTCCGCTTGGGCGAACTGTTGGATACCCTATTCCTATTCCTATCCCTCATAAGTGGGCGTGACAAAAGTCTAAGTATGGTTGAATTGTTAAGAACGCTCTACATATTTTGTTATGGTATAACATTTAAAGGATTTTATCAAAAAAAACGCTCCCTAGCTCAAACTTGGGTGTTTCAATAAAATTGTTTTATTTAATTGTGGGCGTGTCAGTAGGCGGATACAAATTAACACATGAGCATAAAGGGCCCCTAGAGAGTATATATTATAAATTTCAGCTCCCTAGCTCAAACTTTGGATTTTCAAAAAAAGTTTTTTTTTAATTGTGGGCGTGTCAGTGGGCGGATTTTGAAAATATTTACACATGAGCTTAAAGGGCCCCTAGAGAGTATATATTAATAAGCTCCCTAGCTCAAACTTTGGATTTTCAACAAAATTCTTTTATTTATTTGTGGGAGTGTCAGTGGGCGGATTTTGAAAATTTTGTATCCCGAGCAGTTTTAGGAGTCATAGATCATATATAAAAAATTTCAGCTTTCTAGCTCAAAATTCGATTTTTTCCAAAATTTAGTTTTTTTGAGTTTGTGGGCGTGTCTGTGGGCGGATTCCAAAAATTCGTAAACTTGATTATTTCGGAACCCTAGAGAGTATATGGTTAAAATATTAGCTCTGGAGGTCCAGTTTAAAGGCCTAATTTTTGCCGACAGACGGACGGACGGATGGACGGACATGGCTAGATCGACATTACTATCGATGCTGATCATAAATATAGTAACTTTTAGGGGTCTACGGGCAATATTAAGGTATGTTACAAACTATGCGTCAAAATTAGTATACCCTTAGAATAGGGTATAAAAAGATAAGGTGAAAAGAAGATAATAACAAACAACAGAAAATTAAAATTACAATGACGACACGCACATACAAACACTTACTGATCGCTGTAAAACGCAACCGAACCACACGAGTTTACCTTGCCAACAAAACAATAGAACTCATTGTTTTGGTTTGATAATTCTCAGGTATATTGTTATGCCTGGTTTGGCTATACACATATAGATAGATAGATAGATAGATAGATTCTTTATTTTTTCATCATAAAGTTTACAAATTGGTATACTTAAGAATAAGGACATGGCAATACTACCGTCTGCCTGAGATGACATTTCATAATATGATTTAAAAATAAAAGAAATAATAAAAAGCAAAAATTTTAAAATATAAAGAAAAGGAAAAAAGCAAAAAAAAAAAGAAAAAATGTTTAACAAAAGATATGAAGAAATATTACTATATAAAACAATGCTATCAATTTTAACGTGATTTGAAACACAAAATATTATACAATTTGGTTAATTTGATTAGCTGTTTATAAAAAATTTTATCAATTTTAACATGATTTGAAACCCAAGATAATACACAATTTGGTTAGAAATAGCTGTTTATAAAATATTATCAATTTTAACGTGATTTGAAACACAAAAGAGATATTATCAAATTTAGTATGATCAGCAACAAAACAATAAATAGTTAGGTATAAAATTTGGTCAAAACTGCAATAAGTGGGTAATCGACTAAGTTTAATATGTGAAACTGTTACGGTAAGAAAGAGCATGTTGGCAATATTTAAAGAGGCTGAGCCAGCCCATTGCTCCATTTAAAATTTCAAAAAGTTTGTCCAAAGATATAAAACTTTCCCGAAAATGCAACCGGCGAATTTCTTGTAGAATAGGACAAGCAGCAACGAAATGGTATATATCTTCATTCACTCTTCCGTTACATAGATCACATAGCTGGGGCAAGTCTGATCGATGAGGTATAAAGTTCAAATTTAAAATTTCAACTCTTGCTCTAAAGATAATACCTATAACCGATGCTGAAAATTGATTACTAAAGTAAGAGACTTCCGAGGGCAGTTCATGGTTTAAATGACTATAAATAGCTCTTGAAGTAGATGAAGATGCTCTGGAAAGGTTATCCAGAAACATTTTGTGATCCACCTTAGCAATCACATCAGAAAACTGAGCCTGCCAATCGGTCACATTAGTTTCTGTTAAGTTTAAACTTGTTTCGTAAGATAAAGCTAGTTCGTTCCAGTTTTTAAACGGGGAAGCATTCACTCGAAGTAATTTTCTTAAGATGATTTTGTGAAGACAAGTTTCACTTCTTTTCATCACTCTAGTAATGAAGTTCGCATTTGCCTTCAAATTTTGTATATATATAGGGACTATTCCTGACTCTACATATATGGCGTAGTTGGGTGTTGAGTTAGGCAAACGAAATATCCTCTTAAAAAAGTTCCTTTGTACAGTTTCAAAAGCTTCGAAGTGTGTGTATCCGACGAGTTGGACGCCATATGCCATGCATGCATTTACTGTCGCGTTGAAAACTTTGTACTTGGACGTTAAATCAACATTTTAGTTCGAAAAAAACTTTGGCCACATTATATTAAGAGCCAATTTAGCTTCGTTGCTTTTTTCTTTGGAGTGCTTTAGATAGCTTAAATTGTAGGTCAAGAGGACACCCAAATATTTAAACTCTTGTAAAACCTCAATGTGTGTATTGTTTAGAGACCATTTTTCTTCCGCTCGCCTTCTTGATTGTCTCTTTTCAAATATAACAATCTTAGTTTTTTGGGTATTAATTTGCAAGCCCCAAAACTCGCAAAATGAACTTAGACGGTTTATTTGCAATTGAAGCGTGAAAGGATTATCAGCAAGCATAACTAGATCGTCCGCGTACAACAGGACTTTGATTATAATGTTAGCAAAATTAACTCCACCCGGAAGAAGCTCGCAGACATCATCTATGAACAGGGCAAATAATAATGGGCTGAGGATACAACCACCCGATGGTTGGGTGCTGTAGAACGAGGGTAGACTCTGATTGGCGTTAACTTGGCAATGCCCAGTGTTGTAACTCTGACTACACATCAAATGTGCTTATTTTTACCTCCAAGTGGTAACCATCGGGTACTGGTCTCATCCAACCGGATTTGACTTGCTAAACGATAAGTGCGAGTGTTGATAACACGACGAAAAACAGCAACACTATAAACACCCTGGTGAGAATGGCACGGATGAATACCCGGCCTGCTGTCCCAGGCGAACCTAGATGAGCCGCTCTGACATATTCGGACAACAGGTTGTCTAGGAATTTCAAGGGTTAGTCAGGCCCCTTGAACAGAGATGGTGGCGGATGAACCGAAAGGCCAACGGCAGCGCTCAATCCCGTAGTGGATACTGATGGCCCCGTGTCCTAGGGGTATCTAATAAATTGGAACTGGCCCTCCAGGTTGGGGGTTGTGCTTTGGGTTAACTACCCACCCACAGAAAAAAAAAGATTGTTACGAAACAACCAATAGCCTCGGAAAGGACTGATTTTATTGTTGACGACCCTGCTAAACGAAAAAAGGACAACGACGTTCGTATCTGCACCTGGAATGTGAGAACATTAAACAGGAGAGGTGCAGGCGAACAACTAGCGGAAGCCCTAAACTGCTACAAAGCAGACATTACTGCCATCCAGGAAATACGATGGGATGGGCCGGGCAAAAAGAGGATGAAAAACTGTGACATCTACTACGGACCGTGTTATAGTGAGCAGAAACAGCGACTATTCGGATGCGGATTTGTTATAAGTGCCAGACTTAGGCAAGAAGTCTTATGTTTCCAAGACATTAGCTATTATATATCTATAAATTGTTGAGCAATGCTTGAAATGGCCAAGATATGATCCATGGTTGAAAAACCTGGGCGGAAACCGGCTTGAAAGATGCTCAAAAGACTGTTATCCTCAATCCATTTTGAGAGCCTTTCATATAGGATTGCAGTGAAAGTTTTTCTTATTGAATTTAAAATTGAAATACCTCTATAATTTTCCGCAGCGTTAGCATCACCTTTTTTAAAAATGGCAAAAATTACAGATTCGTTGAAACTGTTAGGGACACATCCATCATTGTACACTTTGTTATAGAAAGACACGAGGTAGTTTTTAAAATCAATAGTGCTGTTTTTATAAAACTCGACTGGTATGCCGTCTAGGCCAGGAGCCTTGCTGTTTTTCAATCTTTGGAGCGTTACTTCCAATTCGGGCAATGAGAATTCTAAATCCAGCTCGTTGACTCTAGTATCAGGTAGCGCGTAATCAAAGGTATGAAGGTATTCATCAGCTGAGAGTAGAGTTTTAAAATGAGCTGCTAACGTCTCAGCTTCTAAAAAGAACTTCATACCCTGATTGCGCCCACCAAGATTGCGCACTGTCTCCCAAAATATCTTTGAGTTTGTGCAGTTTTCCAATTTCTTAGCCACGTTTTTTAAATAGGTGATTTTCTTAACTGAGCACATTTTTTTAAAATCATTATTAACGCGAAGATAGATGTTTTTGAAAAATTGAGAATTGGTCGTTCTAAACAGTTTTAAGTAAACGAACGAAAGTTTACGGAGATTTCTGCAATCCTTATCAAACCATACATTTTTAGCTACAAAAGTGTGTGTACTCTTCAACGCAAAAGGGGCTGCGGTCTTTATAATCAGTTCTATACTTTCACATACCACTTCAGACGAGACTGCGGATTGTTGGGGCAGAGATAGTAAGTGCCGAGAAAGGAGGCTTCTATAGAGGGTTGCATTGTTCTCCGACCACTTCAGCTTATTAAAACTAGAAGGTGTAGCTTGCTGGTTTAACTCCTTTAGCTGAATTTTAATTACAATTGGAAAATGAGCCGAGTAGTTGACTAGTGCAACTTCAAAGTCATCGATAATGTTCAGCCAGTTCCCTGAAATCGCAGCAAAGTCAATCACGGATTGTCCCTGCCCGCTAACAAAAGTGAATTCGCCACATGCATCACTAATAGAAGACCCATTCAAAACAAATAGACCGAAAACTTCAAAAAATTCTGTTAAACTCCCGCCGTTGCGGTTATAAATTTTATCCTTAGAACATCTACTCTCGGCCAGTGCAACTCGTGCTCGTAAAATATTGGCGGAAGAATTTTGATATTCACCAATCCTAGCATTTAAATCACCGACGATTAACACATGGTCAAGAGAAGTGTTATTCATAAATTTCACTAGTTCATCGAAGTCGCTAAGCCAATGATTGCAATTTAAATAAATAGGAATAATATAATAGTTTAGGTTGTTGCTAACCATATGAAAAATAATTTTAGATTCAATAATTTTAAAATTAATAAGATTACCCCATAAAGATTTTTTAATCCCATATAGAATACCCCCACTGGCTCTTCCATGCAAATTAGATCTTATCGCGGGTGTACCCATTACTTTAAAGTCTTTGAAATATTTTAGAAATTCATTTTGATTCTTTTCTTCAATAAAAGTTTCTATAAGAATTATAACATCAAATTGGTGTAAATATTTAAAAAAATCGGAATGTAAAAGCTTACTTTTGAGACCAGTTATATTATACGAGCATATATTTAATTTTTGAAAAATAGTTGTGTTATGGCAGACGACAGAATTTAGGTACCTATTGTGTTTTATCCCTAACATGGTGTGAACTCTGATTTCCAAATGGCGCTCGCTGCGGTTGGAGGCCAAAAGCGGAAGAAGAGCTTGGAACCACGGCCAACCTCGCTCCCTCGCTGCAGTCAAAGTACTCGTAACAACTGTCACCAAATAGTTCACTAATGAGTGACATGTCCGCTGCTGATTTGACAACTAAACCTCGTGAAATTGGATAAACAAAAAGTTGATTGTTGATTTGCAATTTGTTGTCTCCTTTAATGAAAATTCTGGCGTTTGGGTTTATCTGCCGCAGTTTGTTTTTTATTTCTATTAGTGTTTTTCTTTTTTTTCTTGATAAAAGTGATTGCTCGCGAAATATACTTATTCCGGAGCCTTTGAGCGTGTGCGCGGAGGTAATAAGTTTATCGGTGATCGCCGCTGTTGGAAGTTCGATGATGACAGTTGATCTTTCAGTGTTGTTGTTGCGTATTTGTCTGGAGCTCTTAAATTGGATTTCTTCGTCTTCATTTAACTTCAGAAGCCCCTTGCAAGTCTGTTTAGCTAATTGGATTGCATCGGTTTCTGTGTCTAAAGGAAGGTGTACCACAATAGACTTATCGTTTGATTTTCGTGAGAGAATTTCCAATTGGGTTTCAAGCAAATCGCATCTTTCTGTCATTAAAGTGAGTTTTCTGCTGAGTTGGGTGTTAAGTGTCTTCAAAGAAAGTATCTCGTTCGAGAGCACCAACAAGTCATTTTTTGTGACTAGATCTTTAAGCTTTTCTTCGAGACTCTCATTTAAGATAGTTTTTAGATCAGCAACTGATAAATCGCCTATTCCCATATTTGCTGCTTTTAGATGAGAAATCTTTTTGTTGGTAGTGTTTTGTTCAGGAGAAATTTCAAATAAGTATCGCTTGCGGTTCATCGGCAAATCGTTGTACCGCAATTTGATTTCGATGCAACACGGAGAAAACTTTTTTTTTTATTTTTTGTTTTCCTTTTTGAGCTTAATTACTTGAGTAAATTTAACTAGCAATTTGCGGTGTTAGTTCAAAGTGATTAAATGAGTGTTTTTACGTGGTTTTTCTTAGGAAGTTACTTGGATTTATAATTTAATTTGAAAAAAAATACGGAGCTTCGAAAATGTTTGCAATTCCACTTTGACAGTTGAAACGTCAGTCCTATACACATATAAAAACAAAGATCACAATAATGTCAAGAAGGTTCACCTTCTGGTCAGGTTAGTTGTCGGGGTCCCACGACGCTGGTTTTACCGTCTGGTATGTTAGAGTGACTTCCCCGATGAATTCACAGCACTTTCGATTCTATCGCACACTTCTCCAAACAACCGATGACAAAAATGAGTAGAGATAAAACGATTTAGTACTAACAAAAGCAACCGATGAAAATAAATAGATACTAAACAATTCTGTTACTATCAAATTTTTTATTCGGTCTCCTCTATTCAACAGTATGAACTAAAATTTTTGTTTCTTCTTATTTTGCTACCCCCTTAAATAATATCCCCATGCTGGCACTGCAATTTCTTCACTCGTTGTCTGTTGGTTTCATTTTCTGTTGCTTCTGTTGAGTCAGCGTCTGGCTGGGTTGAAATTATTTTATTCCAATACGTTGACCCGTTTTGTTAATTCTAAGAATTTGCGCGAACCGCCGTCCACATCCGTAACACGTCCCCCTTTCTGACATATCTAGGGATATCTTATCCTTGGATTGGGCTTGGGTGTCCCCATTTCTATATGATCTTGGGCGCTCTCCTCTGACGATATTCTTGGCGTCGTCTCGGGATTCACTCGATGTTTTCTGTTGAAACACCTGTTGAACAAGGCTATGGTTGTCCTTCCTGATCCTTGGTTACATTTCCATATTATGTAGCTAATAAGGATTAAGCACAGAACTCCAAATACTGATATCAAAATCCCTTGAGATCTTTCGAGTATCTTCTCTAGTGCCTTCGACCAAAAATTTCGCTGGTTTTGGATTTCAGTCGTGAAGTCCTGCAGTTCATGGATATCTTTAGCCGTTATTTTCGACATCGGCTCCTGGTTAATTACGATCTCCTTCAGTTTAGCGTTTACACAGCAGTCTTCTAGTTCGCCATATGAGTGTTTGTCTTTTATTGCAATTTCCGTTTCTGCGCCAACCGTTTTTATCGTCATATCATAAGTTTCAAGGATGCAGTCGTTATTCAAGCGAATTATGCCAGTGCCAACAAGTTTACCAATACTAGTTTCATTCTTACATTAACATTTATATTGAGTTTGTTCAGATATAGTGTATAGATATGAATTTTCCCTAATCTTATGAAATATTTCTACATGCGAATTTATAATTTTAGCGTTACATTTTTCGGCTCTATTTCTCATAAATAAATTTATTTCACAATTAGAGTCGCTTATTGTACTTCTTAGAAGTTGTGGTTTACAAATTGAAATTTGGTCAAAATTATTACAATCTTCTAGGTTTTCTTTTAATACATAGTCAAAATCCTTGGATGTAATATCCCTGCTTGTATAAATAAAAGGCTGTCTATTATTTGTTCTATTTCCATTTCTAACTGTAGCATTTTAAAATTGATTTTGCTTGATATTTCCTCATAATAGGATTCAATTAAGGTGGTTCTATTTAAACTATTTTCCACTGTACTAACCTTGTTAATTTCGTTTATTATTTCGTTGACCTTATTAAAAGTAACATTAGTATTTTTAATGCTTTCCATGACTTGCTTATTTAGGTGACTAAAAATCTTTACATTTTCTTCCATACCGTTTTTTATTCTTTGTTCGTTATAATTTACGTTCTGAATGACATTATAATAATATTCTGCATCTTCATTGTCCATGGTGCCAAAAAGGACTTTGAAGCCTGAACCTATCATATTTACTAAACCGCGTCTCTGTCTTTTTTAACTCCCCATTATTCCTGAAATAATGCTGATTCTGCTGTCAATTTTTATAATTTCTCTTTTTGCTGTTCTCTGAAATTCTTTACATTCAATTTTTGATTCTAAACAAAGACTGTCCATGGTGTTAATAATATTTCTGATTTCCACCTGATCTGTGATATTTTCTATAGCGATGTCGTTTATGTTATTTATATTTATAATTACTTATTTATTGAAATTGTGTTTTGTGTCGTTACAATATAAAGTTAAATTGAATATGTAAAATAATGTTTTAAATAAAAGAAAACAAAAAACCCCTGAGGAAGTTGGCAAGAAACCGACGAAACGTAGGGTGCAAGGATGGATTAAAGTGTTTTAATTGCATCGGAAACAAATAAGACCATTAAGCCGGAAAAAAGGTAAACTAACATATTTCTAATGTTTGAACTCGCGTGTTCTAACCCATTAATATCTAATTCTATAACTAGTTCTATTTTTCCGTTAATTTCTTTAGTTTCTCCTATAAAGTTAAAATATATTCCAGTGTTATTCTGCAGGTCCTTTACCCACAAACTGGTTTCGGCGATGGCCCCCCTTAATGGCTTAACGTTAGCTTTATTAAACTTTTGTCGCTTATTATTCATTTGTATAACTAAGTTATTTTCGTGTACTTCTAGTATTTTAAATGGTCCTTTATTTTTTTTTTTTTTTTTTTGTCGGGGTGTGTGAAACTTTCTGCACTGGAGCACTCAGACTCAATACTGGTCCATTGTACTACCAGGCAGACACACCACATTTTACTGTGGGAATTTACTCGTTTTTCTAAGAAAAACGAGAAGACGCTTCAATGATAAGGAGCTTAGGTTTATAGCACTCACAATATCCGCACCAAAAACCTGCCACCTGATACGAGCAAAAGCAGGACAATCACAGAGGAAATGTTCCGTAGTGTCGTCGCTTTCTCCACAGGCTTCGCAGTTGGTGATGTCGCTTAGGCCTAGCACCTTAAGGTGTTTGGCAAAAGCGTAGTGTCCCGTAAGAACGCCAGTAGTCTGTCTGCAGTCTTTTCTGTTGAGAGACAACAAGAATGCCGCGGATTTCCCACAGACGTCGGGGAGCATTTGCTTAGTCTGTCTGCACCCTGGAGAGTCATGCCAAAGGCGATTGTGTTCATAGGAAATCCAACCGTCAATGGAAGCCCTGACCGAGGACTCAGGCAGACAGATCGCTGGTTCAGGTCCTGAGAAGTCCCTCTCTGAGCCTTGTCTAGCAAGTTCATCGGAGATCTCATTTCCCGTGATCCCGTTATGACCCGGGACCCAGACAAGTTTAAGTGAATTCAGCCTTCCGACCGAATTCAGCGATATCTTGCATTCACGTACTATTTTGGAGGTAGTTAAGGGTTTGAGTAAGGCCTTAACCGCAGCCTGACTGCCGCTACAGACGCAGATACTTCGCCCCCTCCACCTGTTCCTCGTAACATAGTCCATGGCCATTAGGATAGCATAAGTCTCTGTTTGGAAGACTGACGCATATTTGCCTAACGGAAAGAAAAGTCTAACGTTATCGCTCTCCACGAAGACACCAGCACCAGATCCTTGATCGGTTTTGGAGCCATCCGCAAAGATTCGACTGCATTCCCTTCCAGGTTCAGAGTCCGGCCAGAGCCAGTCCTGGACGCGAGGAAAGTCGACCTCGTATTTGCGCTTTAGCCGAAGTTCCGGTGTCATCGCATCAGACGGCATATCCATAAGACATAAGTCGAAGGACAACCGTTGCGCAAGTTCATCAAAACTCCAGTGCGAGTTATACCAAAAGCCACCTCTTGTAAGACGTGAGATAGCCTTGATTGTACATCCCATGATGTAAACATCAAGGGGCGGAAGGTTCAATAGTGCATCTAGGCTGGAGCCAGATGTGCTGGGGAAGGCCCCCGTGCAGCCGAGACATGCCTGCCTTTGGAGTTTGGCAAAAGCAGCAGTGACGTATTTACGTGAAAGCTTATTCCACCAAACAACCGATGCGTATGCTATAAATGGTCTTATCATGGCCGTATAAATCCATAGGACTCTTTTCGGTGATAAGCCCCATGTCTTGCCGAAAATGCCTTTGCACTGCCGGAAAACAGACAGCGCCTTGGCAGTCTTCAGCTCAACATGTTTGGACCAAAGAAGTTTGCTACCCAGGATGACTCGCAGATACTTTGCTTCATTGGAGAGTTGGATTGTGACGTCTTTTAGCACTGGCTGAGTCAACCCGACCAGCTTCCTCCTTCTCGTAAAGAGAACAACCTCAGTTTTAAGAGGATTGACCGAGAGCCCATTCCTAGTGCACCATTCGTCGATCACGTCAAGGGCCGTCTGCGCCTTGGCGCATACAGTCGCTAGGCATGATCCAACAGAAAGCACGGCAACATCATCCGCGTACGCCTGAGCGTAAATATTAGAACTGTTGAGTGCGTTCAACAGAGAGTCGACCAGCATACACCACAGCAGTGGAGACAGGACGCCGCCTTGCGGGCAGCCTCTGTTTACCCCCGCCATAACATAGCGGCCACAGTCCGTCTACTCCGTGTTGTCTGGCGGAGCTGCACATGCTATCAAAAGTCGCATTGTCAAAAGCACCCTCAATATCGATGAAAATGCCCATCGCGTATTCTTTTCTGTCAAGCGCGCCTTCAATTCTACCAACTAAATTTTGGAGCGCAGTCTCGCAGGATTTTCCGCGTTGATAGGCATGTTGCATCGGAGATAGTGGGTGCAATCGCAAAGCACCTTTGCGCACGTGAAGCTCGACCAGCCTTTCCAAGCTTTTCAGCAAGAAGGAAGTCAGACTGATTGGTCTGAAGCTCTTGGCGAGCGAGTAGTCACTTCTGCCAATTTTTGGTATAAATGCCACTCTAACTGTACGCCAGGGTGTTGGAATGTATGCCAGTGCTAGGACAGCGGTGAAGATTTTCTGCATAGTCGGTAGCAACTGGTTTGTACAATGTTGCAGCATGGCTGGGTATATTCCGTCCGTACCAGGTGACTTGAAGCCGTCAAAAGACGCAAAGGCGTATTTAATGTCCTCGTCCGTCACCACGGCCTTCGCAATATACCAGCTACGCCGAGTTGTTTGCCTTGGCTCACTGATAGTCTCGGTAATCGGGGCTGGTTGTGAACCAATTGTAATCTGGTTACCCGGAAAGTGAGACTCCAGCAGATAACTAAGAGTTTCCGCTTTCGTCTCAGTGAAGGTGCCATCAAGTTTTCTAAGTGAGTCCAGTTTGGCTGGTTTGCCCTTTTTCAGAACTTTAACCAACCTACTAGTTTCATCCAGTGTTTCAATCTTTTCGCAGAAATTCCTATAAGAAGCACTTTTCGATACCCGAATTAGCCTTTTATATTCCTTCTGCTTCGATCGGTAGAGATTCCAGTCTGTCTCTAAAGCAGTCTTGAGTGACATATTTAGAAGCTTTCTAGCCTCTCTACGAATTCTTTGCAGTTCCGAGCTCCACCAGGGAACCGGCGTTCTGCCAGGGGTTTACTTACTGGACACGTCAGTTCGAAACAGCTAGTAATGGCACTATTCAGGTTTTGAACAGCATCCTCCACCTTTTGTCTCGTCCTGAGTGTGGTTGGAGTTTTGAGAGTTTTTCCCATTTCCTCCCTGAAGCGTATCCAGTTGGTTTTTCTTGGATTCCTCCTCTCCTGCAAAGTTATGGCTTCGCATTCGATTTGGAATTCGATATATCTATGATCTGAGAGGGATGCCTCCGAAGAGACCCTCCAGTTGGTAATCGCCTTAAAGTATCTATTTGATAAAGTCAGGTCGATCACCTTCTGTCTTCTTGACGTCACAAAAGTTGGTTGCGAGCCAACATTGTTGATAGTAAGATCAGATGATAGAATGAAATCTAGGAGATGGTTTCCTCGCATGTTGCATTTGCTACTGCCCCAAACAGTGTTTTGAGCGTTGGCATCGCAGCATATAACTAGGCCCATCTTCCTGGTGTCGCAATAGTCTATGAGTTCAGCAATTGCCCTTGGTGGTGGAGGCACTACTGAATCATAGGGGAAATAAGCTGACGCCACGACGAAGGTCGTCCAATCTCCATTCGTTTCGTAGCTAATGGCTGCAGCAACCAAATCTTGGCCACAAAATTGTCCAAGCTTAGTCACTGAGAGAAGGTTCGACACAGCAAGACAAGCCCTTGGTCTCTCGGACCGCTCGTCACAGAGTATCGTGGTGCCACGGACACCTCCAAGGCCACAGATGCGATTTTTCCACACCCATGGCTCCTGTATGGATGTTAAGTGGGCTTTTGTGTTCAACACGGAAAGCTTCTTACTGATGAGTGCAGTAGCAGCTTTGGAATGTTGAAGATTGATCTGAGTAAATACAATCGTCTTTTCCTTGCTGACAGATGTTCCCGCGACAGCCAATTTCTGCCTACTGCCTCCGCGAGCATTTCTGCTTGCAGCAACTGTTTCACTCAGGTTTTGGGCGCGGGGACCTCCATCAGCTGGAAGTGTTCTAGTGGAAGTTCACGCAGAAGGTGCGCGCGCAGTTCCACCGACAGGTGTGCTTGAGGCCTTCTTCCTCCGTTTTTTCCTGTTCGAGCCATTGGAAGAGGAGGCAGCGTTGGTTTCAGTCAGCTGGCTGGTTTCGGTTGGGGTAACCTCTGCCGACCTGCATCTCTTTGCCGTCCCGCCGGGGAAGGGCAGTTCTCAGCGCTTGCGCCTTCAACTGGCGGTGCAGTTTCTTCGCGCCGCACGATAGCCGCCTTTCTCCTTTTCCTCTTTCGCTGGCTCTTAGATGGACGCTGACCAGTGGACGCCGCCTCTGTGGCCCGTTTCACCTGTTCGGTTTCGCAGGCCTCGTCGGTAGCATCACACCTATCGGCTGTCTGTCTATTGGTCTGAAGATTAAGCGTATCAGGTTGAACCTCTCCGCCACTTTCTTCATGTTTCCAGCCCAATCTACCGAACGTGTCGGAGATAGAGCTGCAGGAATCTTCGGAAGCAAACCTTTTCGCAACTCGAAGGTCAACGCCTGTACAGGCGGGGGGTATATGTATGTCGGTTGGGGCCTCCAGAATCCGTGCCCCGACCGTGGTCGAAAAGACCACGTGTGGATTTTCGCCAATGCGAGTACCACCTGGAGTATTTAAAACACTTGTTTTTTTGGTTGTTATGTGTTTGATATCTAAAATTTTACAAAATTCCTCAAACAGTTTATTACAAAACTCAGAACCGTTGTCAGATAAAATGATCTTGGGCATTCCAAAATTCAGAATCCAATAGTCCATTACGGCATTTGCTACAGTGCGCATATCTTTAGATTTTTGCTGTACGAACTTGATGAATTTTGACAAGTCGTCCTGGATGGTCAATCCGAACTTATAGCCTTACTCGGTTTCTTCAAATGATCCAATTAGGTCTATCATTATCTTTTCTAGAGCCTTGTCTGCAGATGTCACGATCTTCATTGGGTTCCTAGTAGGAGCTCTGTTAACTTTTTGTGTCTGGCACTGAGGGCAATTTCTCACAAAGTCCTCAATGTTTTTCTGCATACCTTTCCACTTGAATTTCTTTCTGATTTTTGCATACGTAGCTTTCTGACCTGTATGACCGCCTATTAATCCCTCGTGATATTCTTTCATTATGGCTAATCTTTTTCCTGGATCTTGAACTTCTTCCTTTTTATCTGAGATCTGTTCTTCGCTAAATTCATCTACTGAATCATCTTCCAGACCATGGTCAATGTCTTCTAAGTTTTCCATTACTTCACTCTCGATGACTTCACTTTCTATCTCCTTTTTATTTTTGCTTGGAATTCCTCTACTCGGATTTCTTCCCTTGCTCGTGCTTGCTATATCGTCCCTATTCTCACTATTTATTTCGATACCTTCCTCTTCAAGTAAGCTCATAAGATCTTGCCAAGTTTCTTCTCGTTCCCTTTCAGTGATTCTGATGTTCCTGCTCAATTCATCGGCTACAACGTTTTCTTTGCCTTTCTTGTATGAGATAACGTAGTCAAACTCTTCAAGTTTCAGCCGCCACCTCACGAGCCTGCTGCCCGGATCTTTGACTTTAAAAAGCCACGTGAGGGGTCTGTGATCCGTTTGGATCAAGAACTTTGTGCCATAAATATATGGTCGAAACTGTTTCGTAGCCCATACAATTGCCAAGCACTCCTTTTCCGTAGTGCTGTAATTGATTTCGGCTTTATTCAAAGTTCGACTCGCAAAATGTACTGGGAGATCTTTTCCGTTGTGCTCCTGGCTGAGCACCGCGCCAATACGTCGATTGGAAGCGCCCGTAGTTATTATAAAGGGCTTCTCGAAGTCTGGGTACTGTAACACCGGATGCTTCGTTATTATATCTTTTAATTTTTCGAACGCTTGTTGTTGTTCTTTAGTCCATGTGAACTCGACGTCTTTCTTAAGAAGCCTATTCATTGGCTCTGCTATCTTACTAAAGTCCCTGATAAATTTCCTGTAATAGCCTATCATTCCAAGGAATGATTTGATCCCTTTAACATTACTGTGTGCTTCCATGTTCTGTATGCTTTCAACCTTTTTGAGGTCAGGCTTTACCTCTTTGTCTGTTATAATGTGCCCTAAATATGACACTTCTTTTCTTAGGAACTCGCACTTATCTGGTTGCAGTTTAAGGTTAGCTTCCCTTAACTGCTTCAGTATCTCCACTAATTTTTCATTGTGTTCGTCTAACGTTTGTCCATAGACAACAATGTCGTCCATGTAGACGAAACACTTGATTCCCTGGAGACCTGCCAGGACTGAGTTCATAAGTCTCTGGAAACAGGCTGGAGCATTTCTGAGCCCGAATGGCATTCTTGTGAATTCAAAATGTCCGTAGGCCGTGCTAAAGGCCGTCTTCTCCATATCTTCCTCATTCATCGGAATCTGGTGGAACCCTGACGTTAAGTCTAGTGTGGAGAAATACTTGGCTTTCCCGAGTTGGTCAAGTATCTCCGTTATATTTGGCAAAGGGTGGTTATCCGGGATAGTTAAATCATTTAACTTCCTGAAGTCAATAACTATTCGCCACTTTTTCTTCCCACTTGCATCTGCCTTCTTTGGAACGATCCAAAGTGGAGAACACCAGGGTGAGTCACTATCACGTATGATCCCGTTTTCTTTAAGTTTTCCTATTTGGATACGCACTTCCTCATCATGTACTTTTGGGTGCCGGTAACTTTTCGTAAAAACCGGTTGAGTTCCTTTCGGAATTCTGATATTGTGTTTAACCCTGTTTGTCTTAGTAAGCTTTTTGTTACCAAGGCTGAATACATCACTGTATTCCTTTACAATTTCCAGAAGGCTTTCACGTTCCTCGCGGTTCATATGCGTAGTCCTAACATTCCCTGAGACTTCTGCGGCTCTTGATGAAGGCCTCCTTATATCGACGTCAAAATCTTCTAAGTTTCTTGCTACCACCCTAACTTTGCTTAAATCGAAGTCTTCCTCCGTCGTATTGACTATTGTAGCTAAGCATTTGCCGTTTTTATTTCTCGTGATACATTTCGATACGATTATACCATCCTCTAGGTATTGTCGTGGAACAACCACTTCTTCTCTAAGGTTATAACCGTTTAAAATCCTAATTACCCTATAAACCTCGGTTCTTTTCTTTACAAATCTTTCCTCGCTTAGGTACCTCAACGGGATTTTTTCATGATCCTTTCTTAGTGCGTTTTCCTTGAAATCTATTATGTATCCGCCCTCTCGTAGGAAGTGGTTACCGATTAATCCGTCATAGTTGCCAGATAGGTAGTTTTCAATTACTTGTAATTCCATTATCTTAGGCTTAGCCTTTCCTGTAAATTCTACTTTCTTTCTAACGAATCCGAAAGTGCTGCATGATTTCCCTCCTATTCCACTGAATTTCATACTACCTTTCTCTATATCGTCTTTAAAAATACAGTTGGCTTTGATCAAAGAGATCTCTGCTCCTGTGTCAAAAATCATTTTTCTTAATTCTCCGCTAAGGAGCATCATGATATGAGGACTTTCTGATTTTTCCGAGTTACCTTGCTGCATGGATGCCTCATTAACCATACAGCCTACCGACAATTTATCTGCTTATACGCTTCATGTGAGGTTGACGGTTGGTGGGAATCTTTAGATTCATTTCGTCTGAACCGATTATTACTTCCTGGTCCGTTTTCTCTATTATCCCTCCTTGGAAGTCTACAGTTTCTCGCTATATGGCCAACCTTGCCACAATTATAGCACCTTACTTCCTGAAAGTTAATTTTAGCTAAATTCCTATTCGTGTAATCTTTTTGTGTGTTCGTTTTGAACAAATTAATGCGCTGTTCTTCTTCACAGGCAAACTTGCTCACTTCGGAAAGATTATTGGGGCGCTGTGTAATCACATAATTTGAAAGTCTTTCCCTTAGCCCGTCGATGAAAACCGTTAAGTTTCATTTTGGATATACTCCAATTGGCCTTCTTTGTGCTCATCTTTTACATCGACTACTTTACTCTGGAGTAAGCGTCGTTGTAAGGTTTCGACGCGTTATACATAGTGAACAACGGACTCGTCTTTTCCTTGTTTTAGGGAAATTAATTCCCTCTGGAGTTGCAGAGCACTGTGGGGTTCTCGGAACACTAGCGTTAGCTCCTTTTTTAAAGACTTCCAATTCTTTCCTTCTTTGTTCATTAAGATTGTGGTGGTGCCACGAATTTTTGTTTTAATGAATTTGAACAGTACGTCCTTCTGTGCAGGGGTTGCTAGTTCGATGGCATCATTGCAGGCGTCGATGAAAGTAAAAACTTCATCTTCACCGGTACCATTGAAGGCAGGGATAAAGGAAATTAGAACATTTATTGAAATTTCACCCATATTGGAATAATTATGGCTGCTATCGTTATCACTACTCAATCTATCACTGTGGACTGAATCTACTTCTGAGCTATCACTATTATCTCTGTTTTCGGCGCTATTCAAACCGCTTAATGATTCGCGAAACTTTGAAAACATTAAATCAAAATCAAATCATAAAACAATTAAGTCTACGAATTCAAAAAAAAATTGGATCCTAACACCGCACCGATTGAAACAATTACTTTACAATAAATAAGGTACTCACAAAAAGGTAATTATTAACTACTGCTCATCTGGAGATTCTCCTCTTTCCTCTTCACTGCTGATGATCCCACCGCTGCCACCAAAATTTGTGTTATGCCTGTGCCCATGTTCTGTAACTCATGCGATAACTCTTCGCATCGAAAACTTTGGAACACAAAATTCCACCGTTTATCGTATGTGGAAAGAAGTTGTGTTCTGTAACTCTATGCGATAAAATATACCTTGGTTACTTTTATTATCATGGGAAATTGGAAGGATTGTCAAAATACTGGAAATTGAAGGGTAGTTTGGCGAGGAAATTCAGTGTGTATTTACATGTCGTTGGGATAGGAGCGGTGTAGCGCGACTTTTTAGCGGATTATCGGAAAATTACGTGTTTCTGTTGAATTTTCAAAAATACGATGATCGCTCGTTCTGCTAAACTCAGACAAATTTTTTTGAAATTAATCTGATCCTAACGCTATGTTCTATGTTGATGAATTTAATGAAGTTAAAATTTTGCATTTATTTTGTCTGTCTATGAAAAAAATAAATGAAATATATTTTTTCTTTTAAAACAAGCACCTTTAGTCTCTCTTGTTGGATGTACCAAGTTGTTTATTTTTATAGCAACACAGTTCCAAGAATGTTCAAAATGGATCTTATTTAAGTGCTTGCTGAATTCTTTCGACAGAATGTACATACATAGGTACCTATACCTACATTCTTCTCCACTAATTCTGACTGTTTTTATTAGTTATTTTTTATTTCTTTTGCATTTTTTTAAACGTTGAACTTCATCAACGAACTGTATATTTTGTTAAATAAAAAATCAAAAATCTTCACTGTCCACTATCCGTTTAAAATTGTTCAATATCCCTTTCTCGCAAGCCAATTGAAATGTGATAAATTTTGACAGTTGAAGTGAATAATTTATCGCATTCGAAAGTAACAGAACACCGATTTATCACATATTTCCAGGAGTTTCATTTCACAATGTTCCATGTGGTATAGTTTTCGCATCGCATAGTTACAGAACACGGAAATGTGATATAATGAAATTTTGTTTCGATTCACATCGTTCATGTGATAAATATAACGATGCGATAGTTACAGAACACGGGCACAGGTTTCGTGTAGATTTATGGTATATTTTTTGTTTGCTTTGATGGAAGGGGTATGTTATGTTTTCTGGATTTTAACACAATTGGTATGTGTGTGTATGATCGTTGAAAGAGAGTCACATTTCAGCTACTGTGAGGATTCTCAAATGATTTTCTATACAATTCATATTTTCAAGTGAAAAATGGATATTCATATTTAAAGGCAGGGGCGATGGTGGGTAAAGAAAGGTGGGAGAATTGTCATCGAGTAGATTGATGGTAAATTGTTTGTTGGCTTCGATGAAAGTTTGGGGTAGGTTATGGCATATTGCAATTAGACCATCACAGTCACCTGTTTCTTTGTATTTAACACAATAAATTGGTGTCTGTGTTCACATCGGTGAAGGAGATTCGCATTTCAGCACTGAGGATTCCCAAATGGTTTATAAACCATATTTGCATGTGAAAAAATATTACTTGAGGCAGAGATAAAAAAAAGATAAGACAAGTTATAGTGTATTCCTAGCTACATTGCGAATGATCCTTAAGGGTTTCCACTTTAAAAAGAAAATCGGACCCGTCGAATGCAATTTGCCACTTTTCAATTTTACAAACTGAACTTACTAAAGAAGTTTGTTGACTTATTGGTGGTGCTTGTCTGCGTTGCACAGTGTGACGAATCGCTGATTTAGCTTGGTTTAATAAGGAAAATGACATGCACAAAATTAAACAAAAACCGGTTAAGCCTCCTACGTAATGACTGTGCAATTTTTTTGTTGTTGCTTAGTGCAACAAAAAAAAAATCATCTCAAACTCCAAATTGTATATAATTTTTTTTATAAGAAGGTCAATTTGAAGAGAAAGTGTTTATATCGGTTTTAATTGGTTCGCGTATATTTTATAGCTTTTTTTTTATCTTTTCTCAATAAGTTAAAAGTCAATTGATATAAAAGTAAGTTTTTCTTACATAATTAAAGATTTTGTTTAAAAGGTATAAGGGGTAAATGAAAGAAAATTTATAGATAAAATATGTGTTTTTTGTATTCATTGGACGAAAAGTATACCTAGTTGTTCAGTGTTGTCCAAGTTGGAGACCGTGTTTGTTCTAAAGCCTTGCATATGCACTGCTAAAATGTGTTTCAACAACATTTTTCGTTTTTTAGGATGCCCATGGAAATCACGAAAAAGCAAATTTTTTATGTTTGGATTTCTTAATTTAAAATTAAGCGCTTAGATGCTGTTTCTGCTTTTGTTGTGGGTTACTTTAGCCATGTAATACTCGTATTTTCTGAGGCTGCAACAAAGTCAATCAAATTAACCTTTAAAACTTTATGTTTAAGATTTGACGCTTCGAAAATTCAAATTCTCTGTGGCTAAATGAAAATCTAACATTACCACAACATATCTTAGAAGAAATACCTTCTTCATCTAGAGTAGGAAGACCGAAAAAAAGCTTATAGATTAGATGTTAAGTTGCGGCAGGTAAAAGACCTAGGCAGTAAAGAAAAAGTCAAAGCCAGAAAATAACTAATCCAAGGAAAATTTACAAGAGAAACAGGGTTATTGGTAGATATGCCAACTCAACAGTCTGGCAATCCTAATGACGGGAACAAGGCTAGACGATTTTTTAGAGATGATGAAAAGACTGCCCAAATTACAGTGATAGTTAAAGAAATTATCAAAAAGTTTCATATCATCTTAGAAGCTCTTGGCTCTGGGTTCCCAATAGATTCAGATGCTTTTGACAATTATGCCTGGTATTTTAAGCCAGTAAGTGTGCATAAGGTCTTCTTTCATGGAAAACAAATAATTTCGACTTGTATACTTCCAATCGGACAACTTTCAGAAGAAGCGCAAGAGGCAAGAAACAAGGAAAATAGAAGGTTTAGGGAACTTCTTACCACAAAAATATCACGTGTAGATACAAATACTGAACTCCTGAATCGATTGCTTATAACCTCAGATCCAATTCTTAGCAAGTCTAAGATACTTTCCGAGAAGAAAGAAAAGCGTCATGGAACATGAATACTTGCAACTTTTATATGTAAAAAATAATTAAAAAAATTAAAATAAGCTGGTTTGTATGTATTGTTTTGTCTTGCAATTTGTAGTCATATGTTTAAAAAATTTGTTATATTCTATTCTGTGAAAAATTTCAATTAAAAAGAAAACAAAAAATTTAATATTAATTTAATTCCGCTAAATCAGCGATTCGTGACACTGTGCGTTAGGTCGAAAACGAAGCGTTATTTAAAAAATGTTCGAAGTCGGAACGAGCGTTCGAAGGTCTCGTAGGATTCACATTGGGAGTATTTAAATTCAAATTGTCCAATCTTCCAACTAAGGTATCTCTAATAGACTGCATTTCACGAATGAAAAGTCGTTGGTTTGCCTCGAGTATTCGTTGAAATTCTGACGTAATAGCTCTAATGTCAGTGGCCTCTTCTTGAACAGGTGGAGGATATCCCTTAATATCTCGTCGCTCATTATTGTCTTCACTATTGTGGTTACTTGCCTGACCGGATTGCATTGCTGCAGTAGGGTTAGTACCAGCTGTGGTAAAATCTTATCCTGGCTTAAGCCTACACTACCCCCAAGTGGAGTACGACTAACTATTGGCCTGGATTCCATTGCTTCCGAACGGGGAGTTATATTTCGAAAAGTGGACGAATTTCTCAAATTACTCGGTCTTCCTCTAGAACGTGAATGTGGAACTCTATTATCCATAATAGGAAATTTCGGATTTTAAATACAACTTCAAAAACTTTTAACTTTCAATATCTGTTAATAAATCTGTATTAAAAAAAAATTAATACCTACAGGCATAATTTGGTGTCAGCGCGGTCAGTGCTAAATTCAATATTAAATTTGATAAGATTAGATACAATATGCTTAAGAGCAAGATATCTATGGTAAACAGACGGACTGTGCAAATCAATGCACACAATACGAACAACACTGTATATAATTGGCAACTACAGGTAATATAGTAGCAACATAGTTCACTGTTATAACTACCAGACAATGGACTATACTATAAATAATTAGGATTTATATTTTATAAAAATATTCATATGCACAACTTATCCTTTCACGAATAAATTTAGACTAATATGAATACAAAAAGCAGTTCAACTCTTTCTGATATCCAATAGTCGCAACGCGGATTACAATTAAAACTATGAATATCCTGGGACTATAGTAATGAAATTCATACCGAACTTGAACCGCCAAGAGACATAATAGAACACTCTTCGATTGCTGGAGCTTAGCTAAAAGCTCTAGAGTTAGCCAGCATAATCTTTGTAGTGACGTTCTTAATGCCTCGAAGTATATCTAATGTTAGAACATGTTTAATGCATAAGAGAAACAAGCAAGCAACCTCCATTAAGCAAAAAATAACAACAAATGACCTTCCTCAATGCTTCATTGAAAAGGTACATGGACTTTAGAATATATACCAACAATTTTACATGTTGATTAAAGATAAATAAACTTGCGCAATACTCCAATTTAGCAATCTAGCTCTACGCAAAACAACGAAAATTCTTATTATCCATATAAATATTCATCGTATAGGTACCTATTGGCACTTCTTGGTGGTGCGGCATGGCACAATACTGACACAAAATAAATTATGTCATTGCTTTATAAATTAGACTGAATATTTCTAAATCAATTACAAAAAGAATGATATAAATCGGTACATTTTTCGACAAGATATAGCCAAAATAGCGAGAATCTAAAATGCGATAAATTCATAATTTCTCATTTGAAAGAAAAATACCCAAATCAAATTTTATTAAATTTTTCGTTTCAAACGAATCGCCCCTTCCATCCAGCGAAATCCATTATCCATACAAATAATAACTTACTTGGTTTCCATCATCAACCTCTGCTACTTGCAAAGCATATGTATAGTGCGTACCAAAACAGTTGGCCATTCTACTGCGCAGGTCTCTTAAAATGTGTTTTACAATCTCTTAAATTGCAAAAACAAGCATAAAGAGACGAAAATGGGCGGAGCCATAATAAAAAACGACGTATACCCTGCCTTGTGTTCAAGATCGCTATCGCGATCTCACTGAGGGTGGTTTCTTCATTTTCCTTCTTTTATACTGAAATTAGGAGCGGAGGAAAAATATAGACCATTATATGTCAACTTTACTTGGAGGCAAATATATTGTTTCGTTTTTCGTCTTGTCGGTTCTTTGTAGGAGTATGATGTGATCACGGTCGGATAGATTAAGCAAAACATTGCACATGAATTGATTGTGTGACTGTGTCTGTATGAAGGTGTACGGTTTTAGATTTAAACCCTATTTGCTCATTATGCTTTCGTTGATCATTATTAATTGTGTCGTGCATATCGATCATGTAGGTACTGATATTGGCACGCAAAGTAAAGTAAATTGCAGTGTCACACCAAATTTTTTTTGTTTATATCATTGAATTTGGGCGAGGTAGGTAAATTTAATAAAAAATTTACAATTTGGAAATTTTTTGGAAACGTAAACGATTTTATGCCCAATAACAATAGGCACGATTTTCTGTCACAAAAAAGAGGATGGGGTATTAAACGGTTCGTTAAAGACAAAATGGTGAACGTTCTTGATTCTTCAATAATTTTTTTTAAGAAATGCAGTTTTTAAAACTTTTTGAACTACCCACCACTTTTAAATTTGTAACCTTGATTAAAAGTGTAAATTATAGCGAGATAAAATTGACGATGAATTGCAAATATAAAACAGATTTACAGCGAGCAGCAAAACAAAACACCAGTATACCAATTGGGTGGTTCGGTTTGGTTTGAATTAAGAAGTAAAAACACACACGTTTTAGTACTAAGATAAAAATATTTATTGATTTTGCTACCTATATATGAAATAGTTAATATTAATGTATATTAAATTGAATTCGAAGAACTGTCAGTTTCATAATCGGTTGAAGAATCATCTCCTGGATTGATAATTATTGCATCCGACATTGTGTCCCACATCTGCTCGTGTGAAAAGTATTCCTCCTCTGTCCTTATAATTTTTTCACAAACTTTGCGCCAATCTTCAACTGTTATTTTTGAAAATTCTTCTTGAGCTAGTTTCTGAACATCCGATAATCTAAACGTTGTATTTCGGCTTCCGACTCTTCCCTTGACTGTTGCCCAGATCTTTTCAATAGGGTTGAGATCTGGATGATAGGGTGGCAATCGTAGTACTTCGTGTCCCGCGCCGTGAATCATATCGTCAATCTTATGCTTGGGGTGGTGATTAGTCCGATGTCGCTTTATAAGGTCATAAAGTTCGACTTTGAGCATTTTTGAAGAATGCGGTATATTGTTGACGGAAAGCCATTCTAACATCTCCGATTTAACGGAAGCAGAAGTGATTTGCTTGTGTTCCCATTTGTTGTGATATGATGCGTTGTCCATTACAATAACCGATGGTTCCTCTAGGTTATTTAAAACTTGATCCTTCATCCATTTGGAGAAATTTTCAAAATTCATCTCATCGTGATAATCTCCTGTTTTCGACCCAGATTTAAATAAAAGCAAGGCATTATTCACGAAGCCCTTCGCTCCACCTGCATGCGCCATTATCAGCCTTTGGCCTTTTGAAATTGGCGCCTTTAAACCTTGACTGGTGCCGTCAGTCCATGCCCTTGGCCTTGTGTGAGAGCTGTGAATATAGCTCTCGTCCAAATAAATAATCTCATATCCTTCTGACCTGTACTCCCGCACCTTCCTCAGATATTTCACTCGTAAAAGTTTGATTTCATTTCTTTCGCAAAGAAATTTACGGTTGTTCTCCGTTTTCCTATAAGAAAATCCATTTCTTTTTAAAATCCTATGTAGCGACATATTGCTTAGGTTCAGCTCCAAATCTTCCTGCACCCGTTGTCTTAACATTTTTAATGTTATCATCATTTTTTCTTCAATGTGGAAGTTGTATATAATTCGCCGAACAGCTGTGATACCAAATTCGTCCAATCCAGTTTTCCATTTTGTATGTGGTACTCTTTTAGTTGAAGATTCAATAGCGCCTTTCTTCTCATATTCTTTAATTATCCTTCTTATTGTTCGGGCCGAAATTCCCGTAAACTCCTCTGTCTGTGAATTTGCGTATGTGATAGGATTATCTATACATAAATTCCTAGCTTCTTCAATTTTTTTGTAATATATCCTAACAACGATCTTACGTCCTAGACTTCCTATTGGTTTTCCTTTTCTTGAAAGATCCATGACAATTTATTTTATTTTAATAAACTTATGTCCTAGCAATGCTTTTGTTTTCGTGAAAGTGAATTCCAAATAGGAAATCCATAATATATATGCGTTATCTTAAAATAAAAAACTCTAAAAACCAAGCAACAAATTTATTCCTTGCCCCTACAGGTAACCAAATGCAAACACTAATCATGTCGTAAAACTTTTACACTTAAGTCAAACAGGTAAAATCAAACATCATAAAATTTATGCTAACCAAGCACACCACCCATACAGGTACCTAGCGCTAAACCACGAAATGTTCAACCATAAAAAGGGTTGGGAACCCTTTCAAATACAATCGGACTTCTAGGTAGAAATGTATAAAAGTCGACCTCATAATAAAAAATTAAGTTTATTTAGATATTCAACAGCATTTTAGTTCTAAGCACTGTAAAGTTGGGTTACGCATTGTAAATTACAGGCAAAAACGCTTAGTGATTAAATCTCTTTCGATTCATTTTTGTTCTCTTAAATCCTCTCTCTGCGCAATCGACCGTTGGCCAACTGTTTTGGTACGGACTATACCTGCGCTGCCTACGCCTATGCTCCTTCTTACAATGAAAAAAAAATGCATACACAATGGAATGAAATTCGTTCGGCGGAAAGGTTCGAGAGAGACAAACCGGTTTATTTGGTCTTGCTTTCTTCGTTTTCAAAGTGTGTATTTAAAATGAAGATGACAGCAAAAGTTTAGACACAAACATTCTAGCTCAATTCATAACGCCATCTGCATTTAGTCGGCTAAAACAAAAAATTCGACATGATGGCACTACTATAAAGTGTATATACAATGATACAATTAAACTTACCTGTTGATTGAAGTAATTTCAAACGTTATCGATTAAGTGGATTCTATAAATGGAATGTTGCAATAATAGGTATGATAAGGTAGGGTTAAGTTTAAGTAGTTACATATTTTGAAAATATAGACGAACTGTGATAGGATTTTAAATCAATTGGGATTAGTGCAATATTAGGATTAGGAAAGTGCAATATAGATTAAGATTACGTATGATGTATTTTAGTGTTATGAATAAGTAGCTGTTTGTGTTATGATTATGGAAAGTAAGAAGTGGTCAACATGTTGCAAGAGATATGGTTGATAAGGAGCCTATACCAGCGGATAGAAACAAATATATCTGGCAATGTATGTAATTTATACATAGGAATTCAAATTTTATTGAGAAAGGTCGGTTAAGGGTCATTACCCTAGTTTATTCCAACTGTGCTAGTAAGCAGCAATTCAAGGTGAAAGTTTGTTTTGCAAGCAAAGTTTAGTCGTGGTTAATATCCGCGAAACTTAGTGAATATTATCTAATTAATCTTCAAAAAGAAAAAAAAAAAAAAAAGAATATAGGTGAGTTAGTTATAATTACAAAGACACTAAAACATACAGTGCACTAAGCTTTTTGCATATTCCTAGAGACCTTCATACGGATTTATTGCAAAAAGACGGAAGGCACCAGATTGAAATAAGCAATAAGAAGATAGCAGAGGTAGGTAACGCTATGAAGTGATGCTTGTGTTACCTCCTAAAACATCCTTGTTCTCACCAGGTATTGGGTTAGGGCATTAAGTCAAAAGACGACCCTCACCTCTGCTGATTTTTTGTCTGGGGATCGGTAAATCCGACATTGTCGCCCAAAGCCACCACTTAAACATTGGCTTAGCTGTGCTTGACGACTAAAACGCAAAAAACGGCGTCTAAACTCAACAGCATGCAACGGACGCAACACAAAGGGCGGGACAAAGAGCCCAGGAACTTTGCCCTTCAAAAGGTCAACGCGGTCAGAAGGCGCTCCGCTTGCCATCAGCCATTGTGCTCCAGTAGGGGTATATCCCCCTGCATATACAGTGAACAGTGAATTAAATGACAAGATAGTGAATTAGTGTATTACCTAAAGTAGAGTTTGAATAATTAGTTGATTAGTTTTATTAAATTTTTTTTTCTTTTGAATGAGTTCAGATTAAAGTATAGTGTAAGGATATAGAATTCTAGTAGTGAATATGCGGAAAAGAGGCGGTAAAGCCCAACCTTATTTCTCTTTATTTCATTTTCCTTTCTTTTCTTTTTTTTAATACGGAGGCAAGAATTAAGTCAAGATACGTTTAATTAAGTGTAAGGTTGGGATATTCACTCCTAAGAACTCTGGTCAAGGGGCTGTCTCTCGTTGTTTTCGGCCAGAGAGAAAGCCAAAGGAGTGTCGTCCGACACATAGGGTGGGTAGGCCGAGCAAGAGCCAACATCATCTGGCAAGTGTCAGGAACGAGACGAACCTTACCGGGGAGCGACATCAGGAAGCAGTGGATGCAAAGGAGATAAGAATTAGGTTAGATATAAGTTAGATTAGGGATTTATATTAAGGTTTAGCTTGTTTTAGATTAGAATAGGATTAGTTAGCATAGTTAGGGTAGTTAAGATGCATCTGACTTCCTGTACTCTCTCGTTCGTAGGGCAAAGGTATTGAGATTTTCTTTTCGTCTACCTATCTTTCTCTTCTCTTCTCTTTCCTTTCTTTTTTGTCCGTCCGATTAGTTCTCTGCCTATCTTCTCTTCATTTTTTCTCCGGCACGATAATTTTTGTTTGTGAGCAGGTGGTTTAGTGTGAGGAGTGACAAGAACTACCCCCGTCCGACGGGCGATAGCCGTGCAACCGCGAGCGTGCCACCGTCCTCCTCCACTACTCCGAAGATACCCCTGTGGCCAAGCCTCGACTCATAGCAACATATATACGTAGATAGTTGAATTCCAATTTTAATAAGTAGTTATAAGTCGATCAGACATGCAGAGTAGTATTTATCTCAGCACAGGTAGACATAAGTGTAAAGAGCGTTCAACCCCCTGAATATACATTTACAATAATTAACCCGTCTTCCCAGAACACAGGAAAATAACTTACGCTACGACCCAGTATGCTGTGCACACCATAATGGAGGAAGAACATCGCATTTAAAGCTGAAATAAGCCATGCATCGGATTGAATCCGGGTGAGTGATCTCTATCTACTATATTCAGAACCTTTGAGCGCATCTAAGAGTGATTTTAAACTTTGTTGACTACATTATTAATTAAATTTCGAAAATATTCTTGAGTGCAGTCTGTATGTACCCGAGTATGTAATTTGTACATATTGAAACAGCTGTGACCTAGTTAAAATTGTATACGGTCACCTCCAGTGTATATACTTACCCTAGACACGAGCCAGAACATACGATATACATTGTGATTCTCGGCGACATTAAAGATTACTCCAACGCATAAAATCATCAACTGTACTATAGGTAGTTAAATTGCTAACTGGTTTGGAACCAGCATACAAATTATGGCAGTCAGATTTTTGAAATAAATTATAACCATGCCAAGTTACCTTCAATTGGAATATTTATAATAAACTAATTCTTGTTCAATATAATAATTAGATCGATTATATCTGTAGCTGCAAACCTAAACCGCTTAACTCGAGTTATGACGAAATTGAGTTTTTTTATAATCTGGTCCAGAATATTTAAATCTACATTCACTCAATTTTTTGCTTTTGTATCTTTTTTAAAAAGGAAGTTATAACCGAAAAACTTTATAGCTTAAGTCCTTTCTTCCTAAAAACATTTTGCTAAAACAACTTAACTCATACAAAATATATTTTATTGCAACGTAAGTTTCCTAACTTGAGTTGAGTCTCTTGGTCAAGGAGTCCTTATTTTATCTTTCTAGCTTATCTTCAGTTTTTTGCTTTTTGTCCGGGATGGACCTGGGCCTCAATCTTCAGTTAAGCAATAATTTTCTCTAATTTGAAATGAATATGAATTTGAGATAAAATCTTAAGTCGAAATAAATTATTTATTTCATTTTCATTATTGAAAAACGTTTTTTTTTATGTTTATCCTATCTTGACTGAGGGGGTTTATCCTCCAAATTGAACAACTATTTTATTTTCCCAACTTGACTTAGGTTGTTACGGCATACAACAGTTCGGCTTCTAAGTTGACCTAACTCAACTTAGGTTGTTTTTCCATGGGCCCTCATCACGTAAGGCTGACGATCTCGTTTTCGACATCGACTTCGATAGCAATGATTCACGTAACACTCGCGTCTGAATGATATCGTTACGACGATTCAATATTTACTTCACATAACTCACAAAACGTCAAAACACTGTCGTCGAGACGATAGCATTTGCGCGATAGCTAATGAGGTATCGCCTTACATATTTTGTACACCATTAAAGCAATTTCATGGTTATTAAAGTAAACAATCGGCTTTAGATTATATGCTGCAGATTGTTATTAATGCAATTTATTATAAATAAGAAACTCTATTTCAACAAATATATGTATCCGGTGATGTCTTCAGTGAGTAAGCGAAGACATTAAAAAAGTTTCGGACAAGAAACAAATTTTCCACCCCGAATACATTCGTACTAGTTCGCTAACAAGGGATAAATAGTAAAAAGGATAATTGATTTGGAAAGTAACAATTTATTAGAAGTAATTTACTGGAATAATAAAATGGAGACTTGCTTTCATGTATATAAAAACACATGCTATACATAAGTACGTATAAAAACACATTTTAGTTTCAACTAAAATACATTATAATGAAGTAAGAACATTAATAAATATTTTTGACAAAAAAAACAGCAGCTATAAACAAATCTCAGCAGTCAGTTTTCTTCGTTTCTGACGTTTCTCACAATTAGATGTTGTTTTCAGTGTTTCTCAAACTGTAGCAAACGAGAGCGATAGACGACATGAGAACGATTGTGTTTCGTGAATCAAACTATTGACGATAGCGTTCAGTGCAATCGCATGGACGACAATCGTCCGCAAAGTTACATGATGAGGGCCCAGTTAGGCCGTTATTCTATATTTGAATTTCAAAAAAAATTAGATCCAAGTAGACTTAGTTTGTTTTTTCGTAAGAAGTTTATGTGCATATCCAACACAATTACGTTATAAGTTCAGATAGGTCGCTGTGAACAGTCGCATCAATTGTGTTTAAGTGAAAGTGTATTTTTCAAAAGTGTATTTAAAAAAAAGGTGTAAAATAATGACCAACAGAGCATTACAAATTGTCGAATTGGCTAGGATGCTTACAAAACGTGCTAAGGCCAAAGGTAATAATTAATTTTAAAGTAGCCGTAATTTTTTCTGTGTTGTCGAGGGGCGTTCAAAGTTTTCTCGGTATTGAGTATAATGTTGTAGTTTATGTGACTAATTTATAAAGAAGTAATATTGTTTTTATAATTTTATTTTGTTGGATAAACCAACTTTATAACGATGACTCTGATCGGTAGCGAGAATACTTTGACGCCACTCGTTGATGAGGTTAATTATTAGGTAAAAGTAATTCTTTAATGAAAACAAAGCTTTTATTAACTGATTTTTTAATTAACGCATTTTTGACTTTACCATTTACACTTACATTTTTGCACTTGGAACCTCAAATAAACTTACCTATTTGTATTAGGTACATACCCCTGTGGGGTTGGTTACCTACCAGGCGCGTCCCCGGGTGGTGGATAGGGGGATCTCGGTACGATACGTTCGTGATCCGAGGTTTTAGAGTCATAGCGGCGTTTTATACACCGTCAAAGCTCTATCGCGAACCAAACCAAAAAAACAAGTATGCAGGAACAACTTAATGATTTAAATACTCCAGGTGGTACTCGCATGGGCGGAAATCCACCCGTGGTCTTTTCGACCACGGTCGGGGCACGGATTCTGGAGGCCCCAACCGACATACATATACCCCCCGCCTGTACAGGCGTTGACCTTAGAGTTGCGAAAAGGTTTGCTTCCGAAGATTCCTGCAGCTCTATCTCCGACACGTTCGGTAGACTGGGCTGGAAACATGAAGAAAGTGGCGGAGAGGTTCAACCTGATACGCTTAATCTTCAGACCAATAGACAGACAGCCGATAGGTGTGATGCTGCCGACGAGGCCTGCGAAACCGAACAGGGGAAACGGGCCACAGAGGCGGCGTCCACTGGTCAGCGTCCATCTAAGAGCCAGCGAAAGAGGAAAAGGAGAAAGGCGGCTATCGTGCGGCACAAAGAAACTGCACCGCCAGCTGAAGGCGCAAGCGCTGAGAACTGCCCTTCCCCGGCGGCGACGGCAAAGAGATGCAGGTCGGCAGAGGTTACCCCAACCGAAACCAGCCAGCTGACTGAAACCAACGCTGCCTCCTCTTCCAATGGCTCGAACAGGAAAAAACGGAGGAAGAAGGCCTCAAGCACTCCTGTCGGTGGAACTGCGCGCGCATCTTCTGCGTACCCTTCCACTAGAACACTTCCAGCTGATAGAGGTCCCCGCGCCCAAAACCTGAGTGAAACAGTTGCTGCAAGCAGAAATGCTCGTGGCGGCAGTAGGCAGAAATTGGCTGTCGCGGGAACATCTGTCAGCAAGAAAAAGACGGTATCTTACAAGAAAGCCGTTACCTCTTCTCTGGTGTTACTCATCAGAAAGGCTGGCGAAGACAACAGCATGACCGTCGCAGAGTGCAAACACTGTGAAGATCATCTGTGGGAGCTGGCAAAAGCATCCAATGAATGCATTCAAATGGAGGGTAGTGAACCGAAGAACAGAACCTTTACGGTGAAGTGCTCAACACAGCAAACCTTTGAATGGCTTAGTAAGACGTATCGAAAATTCCCCCTCTGGGGGGTTTTGAGGTTTTCAGACCCCCCAAAAAAACGCGCACCATCTGCTGGATCCCAGGGAAACCTAGGAAGACGGCGGATGTGCTAGCGAGCCTACACACCCAGAATCCTGGGCTTGATACTAGCGACTGGACTGTTCATTCCCATAGGGAGAGTAGAAACAAGGATGATAAGGAAGGATCTACTCTCGTTGTTGGTTTAGATAAAAGTTCTGTCGAGACTATCAGGTCCGGGTATGGGATGCGTCCTTATTTGCACCTTGGAAGGATTCAATTCCGCTTTATTTCCAAGTGAGTGCGAGTAACGGACGAAAACTCCTAGTTTATACCAATGATTGTATTTACTCAGATCAATCTTCAACATTCTAAGGCTGCTACTGCTCTCATCAGTAAGAAGCTTTCCGTATTGACCACAAAAGCCCACATAACATCCATACAGGAGCCATGGGTGTGGAAAAATCGCATCTGTGGCCTTGGAGGTGTCCGTGGCACCACGATACTCTGTGACGAGCGGTCCGAGAGACCAAGGGCTTGTCTTGCTGTGTCGAACCTTCTCTCAGTGACTAAGCTTGGACAATTTTGTGGCCAAGATTTGGTTGCTGCAGCCATTAGTTACGAAACGAATGGAGATTGGACGACCTTCGTCGTGGCGTCAGCTTATCTCCCCTATAATTCAGTAGTGCCTCCACCACCAAGGGCAATTGCTGAACTCATAGACTATTGCGACACCAGGAAGATGGGCCTAGTTATATGCTGCGATGCCAACGCTCAAAACACTGTTTGGGGCAGTAGCAAATGCAACATGCGAGGAAACCATCTCCTAGATTTCATTCTATCATCTGATCTTACTATCAACAATGTTGGCTCGCAACCAACTTTTGTGACGTCAAGAAGACAGGAGGTGATCGACCTGACTTTATCAAATAGAAACTTTAAGGCGATTACCAACTGGAGGGTCTCTTCGGAGGCATCCCTCTCAGATCATAGATATATCGAATTCCAAATCGAATGCGAAGCCATAACTTTGCAGGAGAGGAGGAATCCAAGAAAAACCAACTGGATACGCTTCAGGGGGGAAATGGGAACTCTCAAAACTCCAACCAAACTCAGGACGAGACAAAAGGTAGAGGATGCTGTTCAAAACCTGAATAGTGCCATTACTAGCTGTTTCGAACTGACGTGTCCAGTAATTAAACCCCCTGGCAGAACGCCGGTTCCCTGGTGGAGCTCGGAACTGCAAAGAATTCGTAGAGAGGCTAGAAAGCTTCTAAATAGGTCACTCAAGACTGATTTAGAAACAGACTGGAATCTCTACCGATCGAAGCAGAAGGAATATAAGATGCTAATTCGGGTATCGAAAAGTGCTTCTTATAGGAATTTCTGCGAGAAGATTGAAACACTGGGTGAAACTAGTAGGTTGGTTAAAGTTCTGAAAAAGGGCAAACCAGCCAAACTGGACTCACTTAGAAAACTTGATGGCACCTTCACTGAGACGAAAGCGGAAACTCTTAGTTATCTGCTGGAGTCTCACTTTCCGGGTAACCAGATTACAATTGGTTCACAACCAGCCCCGATTACCGAGACTATGAGTGAGCCAAGACAAACAACTCGGCGTAGCTGGTATATTGCGAAGGCCGTGGTGACGGACGAGGCCATTAAATACGCCTTTGCGTCTTTTGACGGCTTCAAGTCGCCTGGTACGGACGGAATATACCCAGCCATGCTGCAACAGTGTACAAACCAGTTGCTACCGACTATGAAGAAAATCTTCACCGCTGTCCTAGCACTGGCATACATTCCAACACCCTGGCGTATAGTTAGAGTGGCATTTATACCAAAAATTGGCAGAAGTGACTACTCGCTCGCCAAGAGCTTCAGACCAATCAGTCTAACTTCCTTCTTGCTGAAAAGCTTGGAAAGGCTGGTCGAGCTTCACGTGCGCAAAGGTGCTTTGCGATTGCACCCACTATCTCCGATGCAACATGCCTATCAACACGGAAAATCCTGCGAGACTGCGCTCCAAAATCTAGTTGGTAGCATTGAGGGCGCGCTTGACAGAAAAGAATATGCGATGGGCATTTTCATCGATATTGAGGGTGCTTTTGACAATGCGACTTTTGATAGCATGTGCAGCTCCGCCACACAACACGGAGTAGACGAACCATTGGTGTTGTGGATTAAAGCAATGCTAATGAATAGAACGTTTTTTGCGGATGCGGATTGTGGCCGCTATGTTATGGCGGGGGTAAACAGAGGCTGCCCGCAAGGCGGCGTCCTGTCTCCACTGCTGTGGTGTATGCTGGTCGACTCTCTGTTGAACGCACTCAACAGTTCTAATAGTTACGCTCAGGCGTACGCGGATGATGTTGCCGTGCTTTCTGTTGGATCATACCTAGCGATTGTATGCGCCAAGGCGCACTCGGCCCTTGACATGATCGACGAATGGTGCACTAGGAATGGGCTCTCGGTCAATCCTCTTAAAACTGAGGTTGTTCTCTTTACGAGAAGGAGGAAGCTGGTCGGGTTGACTTAGCCAGTGCTAAAAGGCGTCACAATCCAACTCTGCAATGAAGCAAAGTATCTGGGAGTCACCCTTGATAGCAAACATCTTTGGTCCAAACATGTTGAGCTGAAGACTGCCAAGGCGCTGTCTGTTTTCTGGCAGTGCACATGCATTTTCGGCAAGACATGGGGCTTATCACCGAAAAGAGTCCTGTGGATTTGTACGGCTATGATAAGACGATTTATAGCATACGCAACGGTTGTTTGGTGGAATAAGCTTTCACGTAAATACGTCACTGCTGCTTTTGCCAAACTCCAAAGGCAGGTATGTCTCGGCTGCACGGGGGCCTTCAACAGCACGCCTGGCTCCGGCCTAGATGCACTATTGAACCTTCCGCCCCTTGATGTTTACATCATGGGATGTACAATCAAGGCTATCTCACGTCTTACAAGAGGTGGCTTTTGGTATAACTCGCACTGGAGTTTTGATGAACTTGCGCAACGGTTGTCCTTCAACTTATGTCTTATGGATATGCCGTCTGATGCGATGACACCGGAACTTCGGCTAAAGCGGTCGAATCTTCACGGATGGCTCCAAAACCGATCAAGGATCTGGTGCTGGTGTCTTCGTGGAGAGCGATAACGTTAGACTTTTCTTTCCATTGGGCAAATATGCGTCAGTCTTCCAAACAGAGACTTATGCTATCCTAATGGCCATGGACTATGTTACGAGGAACAGGTGGAGGGGGCGAAGTATCTGCGTCTGTAGCGACAGTCAGGCTGCGGTTAAGGCCTTACTCAAACTCTTAACTACCTCCAAAATAGTACGTGAATGCAAGATATCGCTGAATTCGGTCGGAAGGTTGAATTCACTTAAACTTGTCTGGGTCCCGGGTCATAACGGGGTCACGGGAAATGAGATCTCCGATGAACTTGCTAAACAAGGCTCAGAGGGGGACCTCGCAGGACCTGAACCAGCGATCTGTCTGCCTGCGTCCTCGGTCAGGGCTTCCATTGACGGTTGGGTTTCCTATGAACACAATCGCCGTTGGCATGACTCTCCAGGGTGCAGACAGACTAAGCAAATGCTCCGCGACGTCTGTGGGAAATCCGCGGCATTCTTGTTGTCTCTCAACAGAAAAGACTGCAGACAGACTACTGGCGTTCTTACGGGACACTACGCTTTTGCCAAACACCTTAAGGTGCTAGGCCTAAGCGACACCACCAACTGCGAAGCCTGTGGAGAAAGCGACGACACTGCGGAACATTTCCTCTGTGTTTGTCCTGCTTTTGCTCGTTGTTGGGTCACATACTAAAATCATTGTAATAAAAGTTTCCAATATTTTTATTGTCACACCACTATGGTATCGGTTTTAATGCATTCCCATAATTGTACTAAAAACTGAAATAAATAATTTGAATTTCGCGCCTAAGTACCAAGGTTCGCCATATTTTTTGTTGATTTGTAACTATGTATAACGTAAAATAACGACAAGACCGAGGTATTGTAAAGAAGATTGAATAAAATTGAAGTTACTAATTATCGTACAGTCACGGTGCAAAGTTCTTTATTCGTCGCTTTCGTTCGCTTATGGCAGAGTAGACTTTCTTTCAGCCGGTTTATTCGTCTTCGCTCTTTAAATTAGAACTGGGATTTTTATCGACACAAAAGAAAAATCGAATTTTTCCCAAAGTTCTCGAGTAGAAAAGCCTCTACCCGAACATTTTGGCGCCCAACGTGGGGCAAGTTCCCACAAAAAACATAAATCGGTTGTGAGAAAAGTGCTGTACAATATAACACGTATAAACGTATAAAAAAAAAAGACAAATAAAAACTCTTTACAAAAAAAAAAAAAAAGGAAAAAAAAATCTCCGTGGAGTTTCCATACATATCGTCGCGTTCGGTTTCTTTCGGTTTCGCGTGAGCTATCGGCATCGGTTCGGTATTAATTCTATGTGCACAAGTGAACAAATTGCCACCAAGGGCATTGCAAGGGCACATCAAAAATTGGTCATCGTTGGAACCAAGGACATATAGAGGACATACGCATAATCGGGTAGTCATCATCACCTTAACCTGAACGACAGCAATAAGAGGGTGTTCAAGAAGAAAAGTTAAGTACAAACTTCAGTCAAGGTATGTACAAACAAATTGTTCTTAGAGATCTATACCTATTTATCTACTTATGCATTGAGTTCGTCAAAAATATATTTAAATTAACGAGAATCAACGCACCTTCACTACAATAAAAATCAATCATCAATTAAAATTAATCATCAATTAAAACCAATCAGCAATTAAAATTATAATCTGCCGCTGATTGTTTCAAATCAAATCAATTCAAAAATCCACAATCCACACAAAGTGGAACGTATTTTCTCGAATAGGGCATCATCTCCGCTCTCCATATTCACACATCATCTTCGTTCTCCATATTCGCTCATCATCTTCGTCAAATAGATTCCACTCTCACTGATCGTTGTGCAAAAAAAAAAAAAAAAAAAACATTAGCTATTGCTGTTACCCGCGACAAATCATCGGTCGTTAATTCGCTTAAGCCAGACATACAAATATCGATTGTGTTTTGGCTAAACAGTTTATGTCGATAAGCTCTTGCCGCTAATTTCGATTCGTTTCTCGTTTTTATTCACGTTATTGCTGGATGCATGTTGACATTAACTTCGTAGTAAACATTGTTGCAGATTGTTCGACACAGTTGGGTTGCTGAAAGTTTGGTCGTTGCTGATATTGCTGTTATCGCTTTTGTCGCTGCTGTCGGTTAGCCGTTCATAGGAACATAGAGACATTTTCAAAAGTGCATTGGTGCAATCCATTTTATCGTCTACTACAACTAATCAACTTAATGCAAATCGTGCATATCGTCGTTACGAACCAGGGTGATTAATTAATTCGTAATAAGAATTCCTTCTGGTATTTTTATAAGAAATACCTACAGTTATGACGGACGAAGGTACTGGTACGTCCGCTTCTGCTACATCTTTGGATGAGCTAAAACAACAAAGAGCATCCACAAAGGGAAACATTACCAGAATTAAAAATATTTTGGAAAGGTCAACAACACTTACGCCCACCGAACTTGAGTGTCGATTGGGGATACTCGAGTCATATTTTAAGCAAGGTATGTCATACCAAACTCAAATTGAGCGATTACAACCAACTGACACGGGTCGTGGTGACTTAGAGGATCTCTATGTTACTATTAAAACAAAAATAATTGCAATGATGGGGGAAAAAAGGCGAACAAGTACATTCGATCATTCGTTTATGGTACCTCCCCCACCACCAACTTCTCGGTTGCAACCTTTACGTCTTCCCAAATTCGATGGAAAACACTATTCGCAGTACACGAACTTCATGCATTCGTTTAACTATTTGGTTCATGATGATCCTACGCTTACTACAATAGAAAAGTTCAACCATCTGTTATCATGCTTGAGCGATCAGGCTTTAAACACGGTGCGTGCGTTTCCTGTTACGGAAGAAAATTATCCTAAGGCAATCCAAAGCTTAAAGGATCGCTATGACAACAATTGTCTAATATTTTTGGAAAATATTTCTTTGATTTTTGAACTTCCCAAAGTTTCCAAGGCGTCGCCGGTACCATTACGGAATTTAGTGGATAACATAACTGCTCTCTACAACTCGCTTACATCGATTGGGTCAGAAAAAGACATCTGCAATGCCATCATTATCTACATTGCAATGTCAAAGGTCGATCCTGAAACACAATCAAAGTGGGATGAACAATTAGATTATAGCAAGTTGCCTCAATGGGATGATTGTGCTAAAATGCTGAGTAAGCGTTGCCAGTATTTAGAAGCCAGGGAAAGCAAACAAGCTCGTTCGGAGCCTGCTGCAAAATTCCAACCCAAACCACGACAACAATCGCATTATAGTCAACGACCACAAACATCATTACCAATCACACAAAAGTCCTGTGCATTTTGCAGAGACAGTGATCACTCGATATCTAACTGTACGAGTTTCAATAAACTGTCAGTTATGGAACGCTTTTCCACTACAAAGAAGTTGGGATTGTGTATCAACTGCTTGGTAAAAGGTCACAATATGTCAAAATGTCCGTCAACATATCCTGCAAGCAAGCACACCACAGTTTGCTACATCGTACGCAAAATTCGGAGAACTCCAGTAATGGAGACGGAACATCGTCGGCAGCAGTGCACGCTGCATCCGATAATCATGCACGTTCGACCAACCAAGTGATCCTTGCCACCGCATCGGTGCTGGTAAAGGACTCAATTGGATCCTTTCAATTAGGCCGTGTTCTACTCGACTCAGGCTCACAGGTCAATCTGATTAATGAGAAATTCGCACGCACCCTGAATCTACCTAAGGATAGAAAACACGTCGATATAGTGGGTATAGGTGTTTCAGAAATAAAAATTGATCAACAGACCCAAACAACAATTCGCTCTCGATTCAACAACTTCGAAGTATCACTTGAGTTTTTGATAACTCCGTCAATAACTGGGTATCAGCCAGATAAGGCGCTTCAAATCGTCAACTGGAATGTTCCGAAGAATATAGATTTGGCTGATGAAAACTTCAACAAACCTTCGCAAATAGATATGCTTCTAGGTGCTGAGGCCTTCTTTGATTTGCTATCTATAGGACAAATAAAGCTAGGTAAAGAATTACCAACACTCCAAAAAACTTTGCTAGGGTGGATAGTTTCCGGGAAATTCAAAGGTTCAGCGGAAATCTCCGCCAAGAATTGTTATTTGAATGTGGAAGAAGAGTCCTTACATCAGTACGTTGAAAAGTTTTGGGAGTTAGAGGAGGTCGTCGGTAAAAAATCAAAATGGACAGAAGAGCAGATACAGTGCGAGGCAATTTTCAACGAAACAATCGAACAGCTTGCTACTGGAAGGCTAGTAGTTCAGCTTCCTTTCAAAACCGATCCGAAAAGCTTGGGGTCCTCATACGACATCGCATTCAGGCGGTTCCTATCATTGGAACGAAGATTAGAAAAGGATCCAGACCTAAAGGCGCAGTACAGTGCATTTCTCAGGGAGTATAAGGAATTAGGGCACATGTCGGAAGTCAAAAACCCCAATCTGGAGGAACCACACTATTACCTTCCGCATCAATGTGTTATAAAGCCAAACAGCTTGTCTACCAAGCTCAGGGTGGTATTCGACGCATCTTGTCGCACATCTTCGCAAATCTCCCTTAATGGAATTTTGATGGTCGGTCCAACAATTCAGGATGACATTTTTACTCTTTTGCTAGGTTTCCGTCTGAACAGATATGCTCTCACCGCTGATATCACTAAAATGTATCGGCAAATTTTGATTCATCCGTCGCAAAGAAAGTTTCAATTAATCCTATGGAGAGAAAATAATCGTATGCCAGTAAAAACCTACAAATTAAACACGGTCACATATGGTACCTCATCAGCACCCTTTTTGGCCATACGGTGCCTTCGCTATTTGAGCGATAAATTTTCGTCATCTCACAAGCTTGGCGCAAAAGTTCTTAGGAATTGTTTCTATGTGGATGATATGTTGGCCGGAGCGGACGACCTAGAAACGCTAGAACAAATTCGAAAAGAAATTAAGTTTATCTTGGCGTCAGCAGGATTCGAACTTTCTAAGTGGCATAGCAACGCAGATTTTATACACCATTCTTCCGAGAAACAGTTAAAATTTTCCGATTCAGGCTTAACAAGTACTTTGGGCATCACTTGGGACTCTCTGCAAGACAATCTAAAGTTTTCGTACAATCCCTCCAAAGTGTATACAAAGTTCACAAAAAGAACTATTCTGTCGCTCTCATCTTCGTTGTTTGATCCGATAGGTTTGCTTAGTCCAATTATAATCAAAACCAAAATAATCCTACAGAGACTTTGGGCAGAGAAGCTGGACTGGGATTCTTCTATTCCACAGAGCATCAAAACCGAATGGAAGCAGTTTCTAGCAGATCTGAATTCGCTGCAGAATGTTTCGATTCCTAGGTTTGTTTTAGCGGACAACAAAAGGGAGGTGCAGATACATGGATTCTGTGACGCATCTATAAATGCTTATGGTTGTTGTCTTTATACCAGGACAACTGACGACTCAGGAGCGGTGATTGTTAAATTGTTTACTGCTAAATCACGAGTTGCACCAACTAGGAAAAAGCTGGAGCTATGTGGCGCTCATCTCTTAGCCAAACTTTGGCATAGAACTAAGGATTTGTTTGAAGGCTCTATCGCCGAAGTTTATCTTTGGACAGACTCGGAGGTTGTGCTCCATTGGATAGGGACCCATTCCTCAAAACTCAACACATTTGTTGGCAACAGGGTAGCTGAAATCCAGGAACTTACCGAAAATACAGTCTGGAGACATGTTCCAACCAACTATAATCCAGCAGATAAAGTATCTCGAGGATGTACTGTGGAAGAGTTGAAAGAGTCAATTTGATTCCGTGGCCCAGCATTTCTATTAAAACCAGCCAAGGAATGGCCACCATTTTTGTGTAACCAATCACCATCTGACGAGGTGTCTCGCGAGATGAGGAAAACTGTTTTGCTGTCTACGACAAATGAGACAAACTACTTATTGGATCAAATAGCTAGGTATAGTTCGTACACCAAAACTATTCGCATATTCGCATACATCCTGAGAATGTTTAAGAAGAAGGAGAAATGCAGGAGGTCAGCAGACGGCTGTCCATTATCTGTAGATGAATTAGATGCTGCTCTGATTCGGATCACTTGGCTGATTCAGCAGAAATCATTTGCAGATGAGATTGGAGCAATTCACAAGAAGGAGTGTCTGAAAGGATCCATTAAGTGGCTAAGTCCATTTCTCGAAAGGATGCGTGGTGGAGTAAATATCTTGAAGGTAGGGGGCAGGTTGCAGAATGCATCTATTCCTGAAGAGCAGAAGCATCCAATACTTCTACCGGCGAACTCTGCGTTTGTCGAAAATATGGTTAGGCATCTTCACTTCAGCAACTACCATGCAGGACCAAAAACACTCATCGCTCTGATTCGAAGGAGATATTGGATCATCAACGCTCGAGATGTGGCTCGTCGCACTGTCAGAAACTGCGTCCATTGTACCAAATATCGTCCCGTTCTTCTGAAGCAAATCATGGGGAACTTGCCAGCAGAAAGGGTAACACAGTCTCGTCCCTTTAATAACTGTGGAGTTGATTTTTGTGGACCCATCTACACTTACCTTAAGATTCGTGGTAAGACACCATACAGAACATACGTAGCAGTGTTTGTATGTTTTGCCTCGAAAGCGGTTCATTTGGAGACGGTGTCCGATTTGTCGTCAGATGCGTTTATAGCGGCATTAAAAAGATTCATTGGGCGTAGGGGTCTTCCAGCAAACATTTTCTGCGATAACGCAACCAATTTTGTAGGGGCGCGGTCAAAGTTGAACGAACTGCGAAACTACTTATTTAAACAAAATACCCAACTTGATATATCACAATTTTGTACTAATCAAAATGTAAATTTTAATTTTATACCCCCCAGGGCGCCTCATTTTGGTGGCATTTGGGAGGCGGCAGTCAAAGTGGCAAAGGGTCACTTATACAGAAGCTTGGCGACCGCAAAACTCACGTTCGAGGAGCTCACTACTGCTCTCGTCGAAATAGAAGCTGTGATGAATTCGCGGCCTATAACACCACTATCATCAGACCCCAGTGACTTCGAGGCCCTCACACCGGGTCACCTGCTGATCGGCTCATCATTAAAAGCCATCCCAGACTCAACCATCATCGTTGACGACATCAGCTACCTACAGAGATGGCGACGCATTCAAGCTGTGAAATCACACTTCTGGCAGCGTTGGGTAGCTGAATACATCCATGACCTACAAGCCCGTTCCAAGTGGTCAGATAGGCAGCCGAACCTCGTAATCGGCGCAATGGTCATCATACACGAGGACAATGTGCCACCCCTTAAATGGCTACTAGGAAGGGTAGTCGGCGTTGTGTCCGGCAAAGACGGCGTAGTTCGAGTTGCAGACGTCAAGACAGCGAAAGGCACTTTTCGACGACCAATCCGAAAGCTGGCATTGCTACCTGTTTGAAAGGAGATCTTTCAAAGTGGCAGGAATGTTGGGTCACATACTAAAATCATTGTAATAAAAGTTTCCAATATTTTTATTGTCACACCACTATGGTATCGGTTTTAATGCATTCCCATAATTGTACTAAAAACTGAAATAAATAATTTGAATTTCGCGCCTAAGTACCAAGGTTCGCCATATTTTTTGTTGATTTGTAACTATGTATAACGTAAAATAACGACAAGACCGAGGTATTGTAAAGAAGATTGAATAAAATTGAAGTTACTAATTATCGTACAGTCACGGTGCAAAGTTCTTTATTCGTCGCTTTCGTTCGCTTATGGCAGAGTAGACTTTCTTTCAGCCGGTTTATTCGTCTTCGCTCTTTAAATTAGAACTGGGATTTTTATCGACACAAAAGAAAAATCGAATTTTTCCCAAAGTTCTCGAGTAGAAAAGCCTCTACCCGAACACTCGTATCAGGTGGCAGGTTTTTGGTGCGGATATGGTGAGTGCTGTAAACCTAAGCTCCTTATCATTGAAGCGCCTTCTCGTTTTTCTTAGAAAAACGAGTAAATTCCCACAGTAAAATGTGGTGTGTCTGCCTGGTAGTACAATGGACCAGTATTGAGTCTGAGTGCTCCAGTGCAGAAAGTTTCACACACCCCGACAAAAAAAAAAATTAGGTACATACCACAGTTGCGCGTTTGCTACCTAATTTGTTATCTAGCTAACGCCATAACTAAGTAACTAACGTAGTTAAATTCGCTGCGCTAAAAATGCAATCGATTTGGTGGTTAGCTATCATAATGACAACTAATTTTAGCTATTAGCTATTAGTTGCAGGTTGTGTAACTAAGCTCGTCAGTTTGCCAAAGTTAGTTGCGGATGACAACTAAAAGGTGGTTAGCTTTTTAGCTGTCTAGGTAATATATAATAACTAAATCAAAATTTATTATTTTGCTATAGGTAATCGTGGTAATTTATTAGGATTTATTATGCATATTGCGTATAAAATAAAAATTGATTGAATGTCCCTTTTATTTTACATCAGGTTATTTTACAAAGAGGTCCTTGGAGCCACAATAAAGGTCATTTAAACCGGAAAAAAGGATATTTTCCTAAAATGTCTTTAGAAACGGCACGGTATATATAAGTCCAATGTTATTTGAATAAGCGGTCCTAGGAGCAACAAACATTTTGGAAAAAGTGGTGTGGGTGCAACCCGCAAGGTCCACACGACTAACTTCCCAGTGGCATCAATAAGATGTTTTTATTAGTTATTTATTTACTAACAAAAAACGGCTGGACCGATTTCGCTTTAAACTTAATCAGTTACGTAACTACGCTTCGAATAAATCCGGTCCCATGTCAATATCATCTTTGGTTCTCGAGATAATCGTGGCGAAAGATAATTCCGAACGCACATACGTACATATACACGGACAGACATCTCTATAAAAACGTTGGATTTGGATTCTGGTGACCTTGAAACGTGGAGATATGTCAAAATCCGCGATTCACAAAATCGGCCCCATTACAAGAACTTCCACTGAGAAGTTAAAAATATCCTTTTTTCGACTTTTAAGGACCTTTTTGTTGTTCCAAAGACCTCATAGTCAAATAACATTGAACGCAGATATACCGTGCGGATTCTAATGACATTTTGGAAAAATATCCTGTTTTCGACTATTAAGGACCTTTTTTGTTGTTGCAAGGACCTCTTAGTCAAATAACATTGAACACAGATATACCGTGAGAATTCTAATGACATTTTGGAAAAATATTCTGTTTTCGACTGTTAAGGACCTTTTTTGTTGCTGCAAGGACCTCTTAGTCAAATAACATTGAACACAGATATACCGTGTGGTTTCAAACGGCATTTTGGAAAATATCCTTTTTTCTACGTATAAGGACCTTTTTTTTGTTCCAAGGATCTGTTAGTCAAATAACATTGAACACAATATACTGCGCGGTTTTCTAAGAGTTTTTGAAAATGTTTTTTTCGGGTTTAAGGACCTTATTTTGTCGTTCCAAGGACAACTTGGTAAATAACCTTATGGCAACTAAAAGTGGCATTCTTTAATCGGCCATCGGTTACCAAAGTACAAATCGATATTTTTCCTCGTACCTTCAACTGATGTACAACAAACTTCAAGCTATACAACCTCAATAATTAAAATTCCCGGGGTTTCGTAAGGACATAATAATCTATAAAATTGAACATAATTAAAACTGGAAACTGTAAAAAGGATTGCTCCTGTGCCTTTTTTCGTTAAATTGTTGGAAAAAAATTATTAAATTAAAACTAAAGCTAATTATTGTTAGTTACACTCTGGCAACTAATTTTTCACAACTAAACACGCTTATTTGCACTTCGCAACTAATAACTAATTTAGTTCCAAAATTTGTGGCAACTATGTACAACTAAAATTATGGTTTAGTTATGTACGTTCAAAGAAACTACAGCTAATTTAGTTGTAGCTTTTTAGTTATTAGTTAAACTAACTTTTGTGCAACTCTGGTACATACATAATATGTGTATATTTCGGATAAAATAAAACACGGCGAGTTGTTTAGAGACGGGAAAATATATTGAAAAAACCCGACTATGGTTATTCTTTATTCTGTACTATTCTTTTTCTCACTACGGTCAGCCTGTGCTCCTGTACACCTGAACTGTCGAAATGTGACTGACCCGCTGGACTTTCTCTTGCTTCAAGCAAGAGCCTCGTCCGCGAGTACAACAATATGCCTATGTATGTGTGATTCGATACAGTGCCAGCAAAATTCATAATTTTCCTAACAATTTTTATACATGAATAAACTCGGAACTATGCAGATCTTCTGTACTGGACGTTTTAGTCTTCCTGTCTCGGTCTGTACAACTACGGATCGTATCAACCCATCCTTGCTGGTGATGAGCTCGCATTCTCTATGCCACTTCTTCCTTTGCTGAAGAGTGGTCAAATAATCTGTACTCCACCTTTCCCAAAAGTGGCCAGTAGTATGTTTTCGTAGCTTCTTGCATAAGTAAGGTGGTGGAAAAGGGTAGTGGAGTAGTGGAGGTCAAATTTGTGAGTCATCATTGATAAGCATAGCGGGAATTCATAGGTACGTTCTGGTGGTACATCCCAAAGTGTTGGATATTGGTAAGCAACGATTTTGAACTTTGTAGTCAACACTGATAAGCATTGCGGTTAGAGATAAGCCATATCTGTTGTGGGTCGTTGGAGGTCAAATTTGTAGGTCAAGTGTTGGATATTGATAAGCAGCAATTTTGAACTTTTGAATTTTATAGTCAACACATGGCGATACGTTAAAAAAATGTAAAAAATACATCTGGTCTTTGCAGTTAGAGATAAGCCATATCTGTTGTGGTTAAATTAATTTATTTGTGTTAAAGATGTTGTGTCAAAATTGTATGTAAACATGATTGCGAAGGTCATATAAATAGTAAATAGATTTGATTATATGTAAAAAAAAATGATTGCGGCGATACGTTAAAAATGCAAAAAATACATCTGGTCTTTGCGGTTAGTGATAAGCCATATCTGTTGTGGTCAATTAATTTGTATAATTAGTTAATCATGCATGTACAGCATAGTATGCTCATTATTGCCATGGGTATATAAGATGATATCATTATTGCGAAGGGCATATAAGGTGACAGGTTCATGCATGTACAGCATAGTATGCTCATTATTGCGAAGGGTATATAAGGTGATAGGTGACAGGTAATAAGTAATAGGTGATAGGTAATAGGTGACAGGTGACAGGTAATAGGTGATAGGTGACAGGTTACAGGTAATAGGTGACAGGTGACAGGTAATAGGTAACAGGTGATGGGTAATAGGTGACAGGAAATAGGTAATAGTTAATAGGTGACAGGTAATAGGTGGCAGGTGACAGGTAATAGGTGACAGGTAATAGGTAACAGGTGATAGGTAATAGATGACAGGTGACACGTAATAGGTGATAGGTGACAGGTGGCAGGTAATAGGTGACAGGTGACAGGTAATAGGTGAGAGGTGACGGGTAATAGGTGAGAGGTGACAGGTGGCAGATAATAGGTGACAGTTGACAGTTAATAGGTAACAGGTGATAGGTAATAGGTGACAGGTGACAGGTGACAGGTAATAGGTAATAGATAATAGGTAATAGGTGATAGGTGACAGGTGACAAGTAATAGGTGGCAGGTAATAGATGATAGGTGACAAGTAATAGGTTAGAGGTGACAGGTAATAGGTGATATGTGACAGGTAATAGGTGACAGGTGGCAGGTGACAGATGACAGGTGACAGGTGACAGATGTGATGGAAAAGGGTTAATTAATTTATTTGTGCTAAACATATCGTTGGAGGTCAAATTTGTAGGTCAACATTGATAAGCATGACAGGAATTTGTAGGTACATTCTGGTACATTCCAAAGTGTTGGACACTGATAAGCAGCGATTTTGAACTTTATAGTCAACACATGGCGATACGTTAAAAAATGTAAAAAAAAATACATCTGGTCTTTGCGGTTAGAGATAAGCCATATCCGTTGTAATTAATTAATTTATTTGTGTTAAGGATGTTGTGTCGAATTGTATGTAAAAAATGATTGCGAAGGTCATATAAGTCAGCCTATTTGATGATTGCGAAGGGTATATAAGTCGAGTGGAATTGTATTCAAAGTAACAGTTGAAATTAGCAAGGCAAATTAGCAAGTGTGGGAGAAATAAATTAATAAACCTTTTTTTTGGTGAATTTAAATCAAAGTACCAGTATTCAGTTAAATCGAAATCTGGTAAGAATATTGTTTATGTAATTTTTATTTTTATTTGTTGTGTGGGATATTGTTTTCATTGATGCGGGGGGCAGGAATCTTAAGATAAATTTAGTTATTTGTATTCTATTGACTAAGTGCTGATGTATCTTCATATTTTTTATTGCTATATATAGATGTCTTTGTACTATTGCAAAATCATTGTTGAATTTTTATTTTCAAAAAACCGTGTACGAAGAAAAAAAAAACAAAGATGAAGTGCAGTATTTGCGATAAGATATTTTCACGTAAAGATGCTTTGACGCATCATACGGGAACGGTACATGAGAAGATATTGAATCATTGTATGTTTTGTAGTAAAACGTTTACCACAAAATATAAATAGAAGGCGCACTTGTTAAAGTGTGTAATATCAGCATCGACATCATCACCACCGATATCATCAGAGTTGCCAGCATCAACATCAGTATCAGCATCGACATCATCACCACCGTCATCATCGAATATAGTATGCAATTTGTGTAACATTGAAGTCAATAAAAGGAACTGGAAACAGCATCAGCGAAGCAATGCACACAAATCAAAAGTGCAAGTGGCCTACGGTGATAATGTGTTTAAAATAATTTCATTGTTCAAAGAACGAATTGTCTCCTATTCTGCGATGAATGAAAAAGAAGAAGATTTGGATGTGAATTCATTTTTTGTTCGGAAGCGAGCGATTGTACACAATCTTTTACAAGAGAAAATAGTTGAGAATAATTCGGTTAAATTCAATTTGGAATTATTTGCTGAATTTGTTAAGATTGGTAATGAAAACGATATAGAGTTTGATGTAAAGTCAATGGTAACTCGTATGCAATCCGCTCTATTATATGACAATATTGAAAACTAATAAAAGATATGGAGGAAAATATAAGGGAGAAGTTGGAAGAATTTCAGGAGCGAGACAGTGGATTTACTCTGATTAAAATAAAAGCCTTGGAATTGGATATTAATAGATACCAATGTTTGATAGGGTCAACACACTTCAAATTACCAGAATTTATTAATAAGAAAAAGGGTGTTATCAATGTTAAGAACAGTAACATATACTGTTTCAAGTGGTCGATAATATCAGCTGTAAATCCGTTGTTGTCTGCACCCCGACGCAAGCGCACGTGCAGCTTTTTTTCGGTTTCGTGTTCGCCTCCGCTACTTAGTTTCTCTGTTTATTCAATTAAACAAATTATTGTACGCGCCGCGACATCGTGTGTGTCAAAAAAAAAAAATCAAAAAAAAGGCAAAACAAAACCGCAAAAGAAAAACGGAAAAAAGCCACATCGCTGGGTATCCCTCCGTCCCCCATCCCACTTCATCACTGTTGCATTTGCTTGGCCATTGTAGGTGTCATACGATTTTCATCTGTACACTTGTAATGGCTGAGTAAAGGCAGCATCCGACGGATAGCGGCCCGTGAGTTGTTGATTTTGTTGGTGGACCAAAAAAAAATTACCGTACGGGCATTTTTTTTTTTTTTTTTTTTTGTCGGGATGTGTGAAACTTTCTGCACTGGAGCACTCAGACTCAATACTGGTCCATTGTACTGCCAGGCAGACACACCACATTTTACTGTGGGAATTTACTCGTTTTTCTAAGAAAAACGAGAAGGCGCTTCAATGATAAGGAGCTTAGGTTTACAGCACTCACCATATCCGCACCAAAAACCTGCCACCTGATACGAGCAAAAGCAGGACAATCACAGAGGAAATGTTCCGTAGTGTCGTCGCTTTCTCCACAGACTTCGCAGTTGGTGGTGTCGCTTAGGCCTAGCACCTTAAGGTGTTTGGCAAAAGCGTAGTGTCCCGTAAGAACGCCAGTAGTCTGTCTGCAGTCTTTTCTGTTAAAAGACAACAAGAATGCCGCGGATTTCCCACAGACGTCGGGGAGCATTTGCTTAGTCTGTCTCCACCCTGAAGAGTCATGCCAACGGCGATTGTGTTCATAGGAAACCCAACCATCAATGGAAGCCCTGACCGAGGACGCAGGCAGACAGATCGCTGGTTCAGGTCCTGCGAGGTCCCCCTCTGAGCCTTGTCTAGCAAGTTCATCGGAGATCTCATTTCCCGTGATCCCGTTATGACCCGGGACCCAGACGAGTTTAAGTGAATTCAGCCTTCCGACCGAATTCAGAGATATCTTGCATTCACGTACTATTTTGGAGGTAGTTAAGGGTTTGAGTAAGGCCTTAAGCGCAGCCTGACTGTCGCTACAGACGCAGATACTTCGCCGCCTCCACCTGTTCCTCGTAACATAGTCCATGGCCATTAGGATAGCATAAGTCTCTGTTTGGAAGACTGACGCATGTTTGCCTAACGGAAAGAAAAGTCTAACGCTATCGCTCTCCACAAAGACACCAGCACCAGATCCTTGATCGGTTTTGGAGCCATCCGTAAAGATTCGACTGCATTCCCTTAAAGGTTCAGAGTCCGGCCAGAGCCAGTCCTGGACGCGAGGAAAGTCGACCTCGTATTTGCGCTTTAGCCGAAGTTCCGGTGTCATCGCATCAGACGGCATATCCATAAGACAGGAGTCGAAGGACAACCGTTGCGCAAGTTCATCAAAACTCCAGTGCGAGTTATACCAAAAGCCACCTCTTGTAAGACGTGAGATAGCCTTGATTGTACATCCCATGATGTAAACATCAAGGGGCGGAAGGTTCAATAGTGCATCTAGGCCGGAGCCAGGCGTGCTGGGGAAGGCCCCCGTGCAGCCGAGACATACCTGCCTTTGGAGTTTGGCAAAAGCAGCAGTGACATATTTACGTGAAAGCTTATTCCACCAAACAACCGATGCGTATGCAATAAATGGTCTTATCATAGCCGTATAAATCCATAGGACTCTTTTCGGTGATAAGCCCCATGTCTTGCCGAAAATGCCTTTGCACTGCCAGAAAATAGACAGCGCCTTGGCAGTCTTCAGCTCAACATGTTTGGACCAAAGAAGTTTGCTATCCAGGATGACTCCCAGATACTTTGCTTCATTGGAGAGTTGGATTGTGACGCCTTTTAGCACTGGCTGAGTCAACCCGACCAGCTTCCTAATTCTCGTAAAAAGAACAACCTCAGTTTTAAGAGGATTGACCGAGAGTCCATTCCTAGTGCACCATTCGTCGATCACGTCAAGGGCCGCCTGCGCCTTGGCGCATACAGTCGCTAGGCATGATCCAACAGAAAGCATGGCAACATCATCCGCGTACGCCTGAGCGTAAATATTAGAACTGTTGAGTGCGTTCAACAGAGAGTCGACCAGCATACACCACAGCAGTGAAGACATGACGCCGCCTTGCGGGCAGCCTCTGTTTACCCCCGCCATAACATAGCGGCCACAATCCGCATCCGCAACCAACGTTCTATTCATTAGCATTGCTTTAATCCACAACACCAATGGTTCGTCTACTCCGTGTTGTCTGGCGGAGCTGCACATGCTATCAAAAGTCGCATTTTCAAAAGCACCCTCAATATCGATGAAAATGCCCATCGCGTATTCTTTTCTGTCAAGCGCGCCTTCAATTCTACCAACTAGATTTTGGAGCGCAGTCTCGCAGGATGTTCCGCGTTGATAGGCATGTTGCATCGGAGATAGTGGGTGCAATCGCAAAGCACCTTTGCGCACGTGAAGCTCGACCAGCCTTTCCAAGCTTTTCAGCAAGAAAGAAGTCAGACTGATTGGTCTGAAGCTCTTGGCGAGCGAGTAGTCACTTCTGCCAATTTTTGGTATGAATGCCACTCTAACTGTACGCCAGGGTGTTGGAATGTATGCCAGTGCTAGGACAGCGGTAAAGATTTTCTTCATAGCCGGTAGCAGCTGGTTTGTACATTGTTGCAGCATGGCTGGGTATATTCCGTCCGTACCAGGCGACTTGAAGCCGTCAAAAGACGCAAAGGCGTATTTAATGGCCTCGTCCGTCACCACGGCCTTCGCAATATACCAGCTACGCCGAGTTGTTTGTCTTGGCTCACTGATAGTCTCGGTAATCGGGGCTGGTTGTGAACCAATTGTAATCTGGTTACCGGAAAGTGAGACTCCAGCAGATAACTAAGAGTTTCCGCTTTCGTCTCAGTGAAGGTGCCATCAAGTTTTCTAAGTAAGTCCAGTTTGGCTGGATTGCCCTTTTTCAGAACTTTAACCAACCTACTAGTTTCACCCAGTGTTTCAATCTTTTCGCAGAAGTTCCTGTAAGAAGCACTTTTCGATACCCGAATTAACCTCTTATATTCCTTCTGCTTCGATCGGTAGAGATTCCAGTCTTCCTTCAAATCAGTCTTGAGTGACCTATTTAGAAGTTTTCTAGCTTCTCTTCGGATTCTCCGCAATTCCGACTTCCACCAGGGAACCGACGTTTTGCCAGGGGTTTTGTTTACTGGGCACGTCAGTTCAAAACAGCTAGTAATGGCACTGTTCAGGTCTTGAACAGCTTCCTCTACCTTTTGTCTCGTCCTGAGTTTGGTTGGAGTTTTGAGAGTTTTCCCTAATTCCTCCCTGAAGCGTATCCAGTTGGTTTTTCTCGGATTCCTCGTACCGAACGGGCATAACACCTGCGGTTATTTGTTTTGGAAATCTAACGCTTATTTTCAATTCACGGTTCTTGCTTAGGTAGCGTCGGAGTTTGTGTTTTCGTTTATGTTTGTATTTTATAATGTGTAGGAATTTTGTGGTGGATGTTACGAGTAGTAACATTCGTGGGTTGAGGAATAAATTCGTTATACGCCCACGCTTTCCAGAAACGAAACTCAGGTTAGCGTTGGCTCTGATTTAACAGAGTTTAGTCTGCCTGGGTACAACTTAGTGCCATTATTCTTTCCGCATCGCGGTCTCGCCGTCTATATACGTAGTGACGTAGCCTACCAACTTCAGCCTCAATATGGCCAATGTGCCAACCCAGAATTTAATTTCATTTGGCTAAAACTCCATGTCCGTAGGCAATTAATACACTACTGTTTTATTTACAGAAGCCCCAACTTGGACAGACATTCAACTTATAATGAGTTTGATGCCCTGTCCGATTCCATTACAAGAATTGTGACCCTTCATCCTCGTTCTGAAATCGTTATTGCGGGCGATTTCAATATACACAATTCACATTGGCTTCGACATTCTGGACAGACAACACCCGAAGGAAGGTGTGTTGAGATTTTTGCTGAGGTTAACAATCTCACTCAGCTTGTAAATGAGCCAACACGAATACCGGACATAAGCAGTCAAACCGCCAACACACTGGACTTGTTTCTCACCTCTCACCCTGAAAAATACGAATTAAACGTATTACCGCCTCTAGGTTCGTCAGACCATTGTGTCATATCAGCTAATTTCTCGTACTCCGGCCACATAGTTAAACAGCGAACTCCTAAAAGAACCGTACGGAAATACGAGAAAGCCAATTGGGAAAAACTAAACGGTTTCTTTAAGAGTTTTAACTGGTCACTGTGCTTCCTCGACAGCGACGTGGATGCTGCTGCTGATATGATAACAAACATGATTTTATTGGGTATGAAATGCTTTATCCCTAACCGGATAAAAAGTATCAATCCCAATGTAAACGCGTGGTGTGACTCGAGCTGCAAAGAGGCTATCAGGTTAAAAGAGGTAAGCTTTCGGTCTTATAAGGCCAACCCATCTGAGGAAAACCGGAAAAAATTCAAACGAGCCAGAAATGACTGTAATGCCCACATTAATCGTGTAAAATTCTCCCACGACCAAAAGCTGAGGCAAAAAATACTACAAAGTCCCACGGGTATTAAAAACTTTTGGTCGTTTGTCAAAAACATCAAGAATTCGGCCTCGTCATCTATCCCGACACTCATTTACAATGGCATTCCAGCTGTCAGCTCTACAGATAAGGCCAATCTGCTTGCTGCTCACTTTGCAGTCAGCTCAACGCTCCCAGATTGTGCTTTGTCTCCCCCTGTACTCGAGCGCGTAGAATACTCCATGGGACCAATCCACTTTCGCACTCGTACAGTGGCTAGAGTACTTCGAGATCTTGACATACACAAATCCGCTGGTTCAGATGGTATTTCCCCCATCGTTCTGAAGAGGTGTTCTTCTACGCTGGCAAAACCACTGCGTAAGCTTTTCTATCTGTCCTATTCTTCAGGGCTCTTTCCGGGAAGATGGAAAACAGCATTTGTCCAGCCTGTACGAAAAAAAGGCGATTCTTCTTCTCCCTCCTCCTACCGACCAATTGCACTTACGTCCCTTCTTTCTAAGGTCATGGAAACGCTGATCAACCGTCAGCTAATGAAATATCTTGAATCTCGAAAACTTCTCAATGACCGGCAGTATGGTTTTCGGGGCAATAGGTCCACCGGTGATTTGATGACATATCTAACCGAAAAGTGGAACCAATCTCTTCACCAAGGTGGTGAAAGTATGATCATTGCGCTTGATATTTCAAAGGCATTTGACAGAGTTTGGCATCAAGCTCTCTTGTCGAAAATGCGTGCATTTGGAATCGATGATAACCTTCTTCAATGGATTAGAAATTACCTTTCGGACCGTTCAATTCAAGTTGTCTTGGACGGTTTCAAGTCTGCAACTCACCAAATAAATGCTGGTGTTCCCCAATGCTCCGTCCTGTCTCCGACTCTCTTTCTCATTTTGATAAATGATCTCCTGTCTGTTACTTCTAATCCAATCCATTCCTTTGCTGATGACAGTACCATCAGCTTTTCATACTCGTTTCTTGGGTCACGCCCCACTTCTTCGGGTGTGGAACTGGAACGGCAACGTATGTTAAGCTCATTAAATTCCGATCTTAACAGCATAACTCAGTGGGGTACAACCAATAGAGTGGAATTTAATGCTTCCAAAACACAATGCTGTCTCCTGTCATTAAAGCAAAACCCACACACACTGCCATTATCCATGAATGGCATTTGCATCGCTGAAACCGAAAGGCTTTCCATTCTCGGTATGTATGTCAATGACAACCTTCGTTGGAATGACCACATATTCGATGTCGCCAAGAACGCTGCGAAATGTCTAGGCTTCCTTAAGCGATGCAAGAAATATTTCACCCCTTGTGATCTGGCTACAATTTATAAGGCGTTTATTCGCCCGAAACTCGAGTACAACGCTCATATCTGGTCTGGTGCACCAATAACTTATTTGGAGCTACTTGACAGAATCCAATCTCCTTTTCTTCTAATCCTAATTTCCCTAACGCCCGCGCTGTGTAGCCAATACATGATAAGGGTACCAAAAAATCCCTTTAGTGCGCGAAAATTATAAAAAAAAAAAAAAAAAAAATGTGTTGATGCCCAATTTTTCGTTTTTCCTTTGTGAATTGATCAGATATACAAATTTGAATCACAAAATCAAATAAGTGTAAATGTGTTTGGGTACTCGAATGATGATGGCAACAGTAAACAATGTATTGAGGGTCCATACTACTTGACGAAAAATGAGAAACCATTGCACATTAACTTGTTATATTGCGATAATAACGAAGCACCACACTATGTATGGGATCAAATGTTTGAGTCGGCTTCTACGCGATAGGATACTTACGGTGAAGAGGAAAAAACTATACTTTTGTAATAGTTGTTTGCAGCATTATTACAATGAGGAAAGTTTGCAAAAACATAAGAAAGAATGCGCTCATGTGGTTACATATATGCCAAAGGAGGAGACAAACACAATAAAGTTTTCAAATGTTGAAAAGTCTGTCAGTGTACCTTTCGTGATATATGCCGACTTTGAAAGTATTTTACTACCTGTACCATTGTATATAAACCTTATAGTAGTGCAACCGTGCGTAAACGACGATACGCCATCAGTGCGCATTCGCCCGCAACAAATCATGATAGTCTAGTTCTACACCATTCTCGTGCTGGGAATATGAGTAGGAGGATGATGCAGGTAGTGGTGGTGGTTGGCAAAGCAGGTTTCGTGTAGATTTATGGTATATTTTTTGTTTGCTTTGATGGAAGGGGTATGTTATGTTTTCTGGATTTTAACACAATTGGTATGTGTGTGTGTATGATCGTTGAAGGAGAGTCGCATTTCAGCAGTGAAGATTCTCAAATGTTTTTTTTATAATTCATACGAGTATTTGCAAGTGAAAAGCAGATATTCATATTTAATGGTAGGGGCGAAGGTGGATGAAGAGAGGTGGGATAATTGTAGTTGGGTAGATTGATGGTATATTATTTGTTTGCTCTGATCAAAGTTTTTGGGGTAGGTTATGGCACATTGCAATTAGAACAAAACCGTCAACTGGAACTTATTTTGTTGTATTTTATACAATTGGTGTGTATATGTTAAGATCGGCGAAGGAGATTCGCATTTCAGCAGTGAGGCATATCATATTTGCATGTGAAAAAAATTAATTGAGGCAGAGATAAGATAAGACAAGTTAGAGTGTGTGTACGAGCGCGTGCCCTGCTTGTAATAATAGCTGCCGTACTATATCATTGTATATACACTTTATAGTAGTGCCATCATGTCGATTTTTTTGTTTTAGCCGACTAAATGCAGATGGCGTTATGAATTGAGCTAGAATGTTTGTGTCTAAACTTTTGCTGTCATCTTCATTTTAAATACACACTTTGAAAACGAAGAAAGCAAGACCAAATAAACCGGTTTGTCTCTCTCGAATCTTTCCGCCGAACGAATTTCATTGCATTGTGTACGCATTTTTTTTTCATTATAAGAAGGAGCATAGGCGTAGGCAGCGCAGGTAGCATGTTCATGTACGTATGCTTCGCAAGTAGCAGAGGTTGATGATGGAAACCAAGTAAGTTATTATTTGTATGGATAATGGATTTCGCATTATCGACTCTCTGGATGGAAGGGGCGATTCGTTTGAAACGAAAAATTTAATAAAATTTGATTTGGGTATTTTTCTTTCAAATGAGAATTTATGAATTTATCGCATTTTAGATTCTCGCTATTTTGGCTATATCTTGTCGAAAAATGTACCGATTTATATCATTCTTTTTGTAATTGATTTAGAAATATTCAGTCTAATTTATAAAGCAATGACATAATTTATTTTGTGTCGGTATTGTGCCATGCTCCACCACCACTTATTGGTCAATAGGTACCTACACGATGAATATTTATATGGATAATACGAATTTTCGTTGTTTAAAGTCCCTGCACCTTTCCAATAAAGCATTGAGGAAGGTCACTTGTTTGTGTTTTTTGCTTCTAATGAAGGTTGCTTGATTGGTTCTCTTTCGCATTACCCATGTTGTAACATTAGATATACGTGTTTTTAATCACCGAGCTTTAATCAGACGGCCTACTCCTCGTTTCGTTCTATTATTAGTTATCATGCCCTGTGGTAAATGGTTCTGCTGAAATTTGCAATATATTTTTTTTTTAGCTTATGGTTCGCCAAGGCGAAGAAAAAGGTACTGCGACCTATGAGGTCGTTTGTACCGTCTGGGCCAGAAATATGTTAAGCTAGTAGTATTTCTTCTTTCCGTATAAAGCGCATAATGCTACCAGCAGACCACTTCTTTATATCTTCGGAACTCAGTTGTTCTCTGAGGCCGGACATTCACCTAGAATGTGTTCAGCTGTTTCGTCTTCCTCAAGACATAGCCGGCATTCTGCAGAGTCAACTATTTTCATTATGTTTAGGTAATATCGCAACCCGTCGTCGGCCTTTTCGTTGCCTTCAAAACCTTCGTGGCCCGGAATCCACCACAGATTGGTCTTGCTCCTTTACTTTACCTACTGAACATGTAAGATGTAAAGAAATTATGAGTTTATGGTTTTTTAGACTCTAGCTATTTTGGGTATATCTCGTCCAAAAATTCACCGATTTCTATCATTTCTTTTGTAATTGATTCAGAAATATTCGATTTGTTTTTTATCAGATATTTATAAGCGAACACGTTGTTGGATACGTATATCTGTTAGAGGCAGCTCACCTGTTGATTTACATTTTTTTTTTTATTATTTGAATGAATGTTAAACAAACTACCTACCTATTTAGACATGCAAAAATATATGTTTTCATTGCTTTCTTAAAAGAAAAAAAAACAAATACTGAGAATATTATGTATGTAGTTTAAAGATAAAGAAATGTTCATTTAACCAATTTGGATATTCGAGGCATAGGTACCAATCACAGCATTGAATATTTTATTTAATTTTTTTTTAATGCTGTGGTTGGTACTAAAAAAAACACAAGTCTGTTCTCTTCCGCATCACCCAGGAGGTGGAATATTTGATGCGTTTTTTTTAACCGAGGTATCCCCATTAGGCCTACTCCTCGCGCATAGTTCATAAATAAATAAATAAAATATTACGTAACATAACAACGCATAGGGTCCTATAACCAAAAGCGCATACCTAAAGTATATATAAAAAATAAATAAACTATATATTAATATTAGGTACCATAACTAAAAACAAATAAAAATAAATATGAGTACATATAAATATTTATATATGAAAATCAGAAAAACACACCCATTCGTTTATTAAAATATAACTTTATTTATAGATATTTATTTACATGATGCTTATCCTTAAAGTTTGGCAGCCTTAAATCCTTATTGTAAATTTAATTTAAAATTTGGAACTTCTAATTGAAAAAATTGGTTTTGGTCATGTATTTAAGTTAAATTGGCGGGTATTTCAAATTTCTTAACTGCCACTACCTCTATCAAATATTACCATTCCAACATACCTACGCTTTGTGTAAATCATTCATCAATCGCACACTTCCAGCTCCTACTACTACAAGAAAAACCTACCTACCTATTAATGAATTTTTTTTTACCCTTAGTTTTTGTTTCTAAGAAATTATGTTTTGAACTAAGGTCCCTGTTACTCTTAATGCCTTTAATTTAATTTAAAATATGATAACAGGTAGATATGGTTACTTTTTGTAATCAGGTGCGACGAAAAAAAGGACTAATTTTATAACCTTTTTGGGAAAGCATCAATAAAATCGAATTTATCTACCTAATCCCAATTATTTTTTACAACATAAACTTAATATAGCCTTCTTTAATATTGCATTTGGTTTTTCCCATATTATCGAAGGAGTTAAAAAATTTCGTAAAATTAAATCAAAAAACTACCTGTTCGTAATCAGATGAGACGGAGGTACATACCAATTGTATTAAATACCAGCAAACATCCTACGGCCTCCTCGCAATATGCCATAACCTACCCCAAATTTCCATTAGAGCCAACAATTAATATACCATCTTTGTATATACATACATAAGTGAATATGAAGACTTTTCTTTTTAGCTTAAAGATGGATAAGTTGTTTTAATTTTCCTTAAACGGTAAACTCTCTTAAGCGGACAAAAATGTGCACCATTAATGTCCCCTCAAGGAAGATTTCACTGTATGTATAATGTATATACATACATATGAAACTTATAATATTTTTTCTGGCTGAGGTATTAATAAAAAATGTGGGTTTCTATAACATGCGATACGTCTAACCATGCGTTTGATGGAGTTCAATATTTTAATGCATTTGGGTACCTACCTATAAAATTTCATAATTGTACCTACCTACTTCAAAAGATAAATTTAAACTATAGGTACTTCATTTCTTTAGTACCTACTGGGACATCCTGAAACCGAAATTTGCATTAAGTATATCGGCCGCTAGTGGTCGGTATGACGGTATCAAACGAAGTAGGTATCAAAAAGAATAGCTAAATCAATGATATTTAGCTGCACAAACTGAGGCACTCAGGTGCTTGTGCAAAACCAAATGAAAAAATTCTGTTTATATTCGGATATTCGATTGTGTAACATAATGCAAACGAAATATGAACCTAATATGATTTTGAATACCGATTATGAATGAATGCCCTTTTTATTTGATGAACGAATAAATAAACCAATTTGAGTTGTTCATGAATAACCTACGGCAGCTATTATTACAAGCAATGCACGCGCTCGTACACACACTCTAACTTGTCTTATCTTATCTCTGCCTCAATTAATTTTTTTTCACATGCAAATATGATATGCCTCACTGCTGAAATGCGAATCTCCTTCGCCGATCTTAACATATACACACCAATTGTATAAAATACAACAAAATAAGTTCCAGGTGACGGTTTTGTTCTAATTGCAATATGCCATAACCTACCCCAAAAACTTTGATCAGAGCAAACAAATAATATACCATCAATCTACCCAACTACAATTATCCCACCTCTCTTCATCCACCATCGCCCCTACCATTAAATATGAATATCTGCTTTTCACTTGCAAATACTCGTATGAATTATAAAAAAAAACATTTGAGAATCTTCACTGCTGAAATGCAACTCTCCTTCAACGATCATACACACACATACCAATTGTGTTAAAATCCAGAAAACATAACATACCCCTTCCATCAAAGCAAACAAAAAATATACCATAAATCTACACGAAACCTGCTTTGCCAACCACCACCACCACCTGCATCATCCTCCTACTCATATTCCCAGCACGAGAATGGTGTAGAACTAGACTATCATGATTTGTTGCGGGCGAATGCGCACTGATGGTGTATCGTCGTTTACGCACGGTTGCACTACTATAAGGTTTATATACAATGACTATATTAATTGTTTCTTTGATAAAAGCAAGAATTCAATGAGAACGTTTACAGGTAAGAAGTTTGCTATTTTTTTCTTTTGATGTTTTAATAATCATATTTTTATTTTATGGGACCAGACTGTACGAGACAATTTATCATGAATCTAAATGAAGACATTCAACGTCTGTATGCCTATTATAAATATGCAGTTTCGATGAAAGAACTCACAACGCAACAACAATGGTGTCAGGAGAACGATGAGTGCTGCATATTTTGTGAGAAACCATTTGTAGAATTTCAGTATAGAGTAAGAGATCATTGCCATATTACAGGGGAATACAGAGGGCCTAGTCATAACCAATGTAATTTAAGATCAAGTCTTCCTAAATTCATTCCAATTTCTTTACATAATCTCACAGGCTATGACAGCCATTTATTTTTCTCCTCATTGTATGAACTGGAGGGAGAAATAAATGTCATAGCCCTAAATAAGGAAAAGTATATTTCAATATCTAAGAAAATACCTACTTGTAGATGAAAAATCAGAAACATATTTTGAAATGAGATTTCTTGATTCCTATCGCTTTCTGAACGAAAGTATTGATTCATTATCGCGAAATTTAGGTGATGATGATTTTAAATTAACAACTTCTTTTTTTAATTGTGCTCAAGAATTCGATTTAATCAAAAGGAAAGTTGTGTTTCCTTATGATTATCTATGCTCATGGGATCGTTTAGAAGAGAAATCTTTACCGGAAAAGAGTGCATTCTTCAACAAACTAACTGATGAGGAATGTTCCGATGAAGCATATGAAGTTGCGCAAAAAATTTGGAAATTTTTCAATTGTAAAAGTATGGGAGAATACCTAAAAAAAAATATTTACAGAGCGATGTTGTTTTGCTTGCCGATATCTTTGAAAATTTTCGAAAAATTTGTCAAGAAATTTACTATTATACAACACCAGGCTTATCTTGGGATGCTATGCTCAAAGTTACAGACATTGAATTGGAATTATTAACCAATTTAGAAATGTATAAATTTTTCCAAAAAGGTGTAAGAGGTGGTTTATCGCAATGTTGTCATAGATATTTGGAAGCAAACAACAAATTTATGAGTACGTATAACCCAAACATACCTTCATCATATCTGATGTACTTGGATGTAAATAACCTCTATGGTTGGGCGATGAACCCTCTTGCGTTTTCAATGTGTATAATCCGGAGAAATAAAACACAGTGAACTATTTAGAGTCGGGAAAAATATAATAAAAAACCCGACTATGATTATTCTTTATTCTATACTATTTTCACTACACTCAGCCTGTACTTCTGTACACCTCTACTGTCTGAATGTGACTGACTCGCTGGACTACTCGTCCGCGAGTATAACAATATGTCTATGTCTGTGTGATTCGATACAGTGCCAGCAAAATTCATAATTTTCCTAACAATTTTTATACATGAATAAACTCGAATTACTACTACACATTCTACTGATAATTGCAGCTTTCTACTGGAACTATGCAGATCTTCTGTACTGGACGTTTTAGTCTTCCTGTCTCGGTCTGTACAACTACGGATCGCATCAACCCATACTTGCTGGTGATGAGCTCGCATACTCTGCCAAGCGCCCAGTGTGCTGGTGGAAAACCTTCGTTAGCCAATGTGACCAGCTGGGCAATCTTCAATGGTTCCTTGTCTCTACGCCACTTCTTCCTTTGCTGAAGAGTGGTCAAATAATCTGTACTCCACCTTTCCCAAAAGTGGCCTAACAGTTTCTGACGATCTCTCCAAAGTCTTACGCCTACTGTACTTGGTTGCTGACTGACATCGAATGGAATCGGAAGAATCATCGGTTCGCCCACTAGGAAATGTCCCGGGGTTAATGCTTGTACATCGTCTGGATCATCGCTCAATTCGCCCTTGAGTTCAGTATCGCCTCTATCTATACCGTTCTTTAATGCTGTTATCTCTTTCCTGTACACCTCTAATTGTGATTTACGCAAGATGTATGTCATTGTGTACGCCTTCTCCTCTGATGTTAGCTCCTGTACACCTGTACCACCTCTACTCCCCTTATTTTAAAGGTCGGCCTGACTGCCCAGTTGTTCATGAATCGGACCATATAGCTAACTATATTTAATAGTTTCTCTAACCTGTACGTGTATTCGAACAGTGATACTCTACTGGCCGAATTACCTGCACCTATACATAGTATTGGCTGAAATGTTATAACCGTAAACACTTTCATCTCACTCTGTACCTGTACCGACGTGTCCTCCTGTACGTCCTTTACTGGCCATTCTGCCTGTGGTGATCGAAGCCATATTGGACCTTCCAACCATAACCTATTGTTTATTAGCACTGACTGCTTCACACCTCTACTTAGCCAATCGGCTGGGTTCGCTTTCGTGTTGACATAGTGCCAGTAGGTAGGTAGGTAGGTAGGTAAATGGATGGCCCTTGTGACTGTTGTCACGGCTCACTTAGACCATCAGTTTGGGTCCATTGTGTCCATTGGTGTTGGGGTTTCCAAAATTTTGAACCTGCAAATACAAAAAATATGCCGCTGTTAAACAGCTCTGTGATCCGCTTTATTAGAACCACCCGGATCTATATGTAAATCTCAGGAGTTTGTTAAGCTCAATGTCGGTCAGATCCTCCAGCTCCTCAAAAAAGTAGCTGCCAAGAATCTTGAATCTCTTAGTACTAAGGGCAGGGCATTCACATAATAGGTGACGGATAGATTCTGTCTCTTCGACGTCTCTACAGCTCCTGCAGTAATCGTTGTGCGCTATGCCCAGCCGCTCCGCGTGTAGGCCCACCACGCAGTGTCCTGTGAGGACCCCTGTCAGTGTGCGTATGTCTCTGCGGTTCAGCCCGATTATGGCCTTAGATTTCCTTTTGTTTACCGCTGGCCAAAGCTCCCTCGTATGTCTACATGTTTCAAGGCTGGTCCAACGTAGGTTTGTTCTACTCATGGATTCAGCGTCGATTTTCCGTGACAGTGTACTGAGCGGAGTTTGTAAAGATTTCAGAGCCAGAGATGCATCCATCTCCGATCCGCATCTTGCCAGCTTGTCTGCTTCTTCGTTGCCCGAGATGTCCTTGTGCCCCGGTACCCAGCATAGGGTCACCGAGTTTACGGTTTATATCTCGTCCAGGTGTTTTCTGCACTGTAACACCGTCCTTGATTTAACAACTGCTGACTCCATGGCCATTATGGCCGCTTGGCTGTCAGAGTATATGGTGATCTGCTTATCGGCCAGTTTACGCTTCTTCACCTCCTTAGCGGCTTGAGTGATTGCAGCTGTCTCTGCCTGGAAGACGCTGCATTCATCGTTGATTCTGAAGGATATACCCAGGCCCAGAGTCTCACAGAAGATGCCTGCACCTGTACCCGCATCCATTTTGGATCCGTCGGTATAGATAGCTATTTCGCCTTCTTCCGTGACTGTTCTATTGATCCATTCGCTTCTTTCTGGGATTCTGGTAACGAATCCCTTTTTGAAGGCGAAGGTGTGTGGTAGGTAGTCAGTGGATTTTGTTTCTTTCGAGGCTCTCCATCTTGCCTCGACCGATGCGTGTCCGTAGGGCCTGAAAGACCATAGTCCCGACTCCCTGAGTCTAACGGTCGTTTTAACCGCTATGCTGCTGCAGTGTATGTCCAGGGGTGTGAGGTTAAGTATTACCTCCATGGCTGCAGTGGGTGTGGTCCTTAGTGACCCTGTTATCCCGATGCAAGCCGTCCTTTGTATCTTAGTAAGGCTTGAGAGATGGCATTTCTTCTCAGTAGCCTTCCACCATACAGCTGCGCCATATGTTAAAATGGGTCTTACCACCGCTGTGTAAAGCCAGTGTACCACATGTGGTTTAAATCCCCATGTGTTGCCGAATGTTCTTCTGCAGGCATAAAGTGCCACGTATGCCTTTTTCACCCGGTCTTCTATATTTTCCTTCCAGTTGAGATTGGAATCTAGTATAACCCCCAAGTATCTTGCCGTCTTGGAAACTTGTAGGTGCACTCCATTCATCCTTGGTAGTTCAAAGGCCGGTATTGCCCTTTTCCTTGTGAACATCAGGATTTCTGTCTTGTCTGGGTTTACTCCGAGTCCTTTTTCCGCAACCAAATAAATGCTGGTGTTCCCCAATGCTCCGTCCTGTCTCCGACTCTCTTTCTCATTTTGATAAATGATCTCCTGTCTGTTACTTCTAATCCAATCCATTCCTTTGCTGATGACAGTACCATCAGCTTTTCATACTCGTTTCTTGGGTCACGCCCCACTTCTTCGGGTGTGGAACTGGAACGGCAACGTATGTTAAGCTCATTAAATTCCGATCTTAACAGCATAACTCAGTGGGGTACAACCAATAGAGTGGAATTTAATGCTTCCAAAACACAATGCTGTCTCCTGTCATTAAAGCAAAACCCACACACACTGCCATTATCCATGAATGGCATTTGCATCGCTGAAACCGAAAGGCTTTCCATTCTCGGTATGTATGTCAATGACAACCTTCGTTGGAATGACCACATATTCGATGTCGCCAAGAACGCTGCGAAATGTCTAGGCTTCCTTAAGCGATGCAAGAAATATTTCACCCCTTGTGATCTGGCTACAATTTATAAGGCGTTTATTCGCCCGAAACTCGAGTACAACGCTCATATCTGGTCTGGTGCACCAATAACTTATTTGGAGCTACTTGACAGAATCCAATCTCCTTTTCTTCTAATCCTAATTTCCCTAACGCCCGCGCTGTGTAGCCAATACATGATAAGGGTACCAAAAAATCCCTTTAGTGCGCGAAAATTATAAAAAAAAAAAAAAAAAAAATGTGTTGATGCCCAATTTTTCGTTTTTCCTTTGTGAATTGATCAGATATACAAATTTGAAGCACAAAATCAAATAAGTGTAAATGTGTTTGGGTACTCGAATGATGATGGCAACAGTAAACAATGTATTGAGGGTCCATACTACTTGACGAAAAATGAGAAACCATTGCACATTAACTTGTTATATTGCGATAATAACGAAGCACCACACTATGTATGGGATCAAATGTTTGAGTCGGCTTCTACGCGATAGGATACTTACGGTGAAGAGGAAAAAACTATACTTTTGTAATAGTTGTTTGCAGCATTATTACAATGAGGAAAGTTTGCAAAAACATAAGAAAGAATGCGCTCATGTGGTTACATATATGCCAAAGGAGGAGACAAACACAATAAAGTTTTCAAATGTTGAAAAGTCTGTCAGTGTACCTTTCGTGATATATGCCGACTTTGAAAGTATTTTACTACCTGTACCATTGTATATAAACCTTATAGTAGTGCAACCGTGCGTAAACGACGATACGCCATCAGTGCGCATTCGCCCGCAACAAATCATGATAGTCTAGTTCTACACCATTCTCGTGCTGGGAATATGAGTAGGAGGATGATGCAGGTAGTGGTGGTGGTTGGCAAAGCAGGTTTCGTGTAGATTTATGGTATATTTTTTGTTTGCTTTGATGGAAGGGGTATGTTATGTTTTCTGGATTTTAACACAATTGGTATGTGTGTGTGTATGATCGTTGAAGGAGAGTCGCATTTCAGCAGTGAAGATTCTCAAATGTTTTTTTTATAATTCATACGAGTATTTGCAAGTGAAAAGCAGATATTCATATTTAATGGTAGGGGCGATGGTGGATGAAGAGAGGTGGGATAATTGTAGTTGGGTAGATTGATGGTATATTATTTGTTTGCTCTGATCAAAGTTTTTGGGGTAGGTTATGGCACATTGCAATTAGAACAAAACCGTCAACTGGAACTTATTTTGTTGTATTTTATACAATTGGTGTGTATATGTTAAGATCGGCGAAGGAGATTCGCATTTCAGCAGTGAGGCATATCATATTTGCATGTGAAAAAAAATAATTGAGGCAGAGATAAGATAAGACAAGTTAGAGTGTGTGTACGAGCGCGTGCCCTGCTTGTAATAATAGCTGCCGTACTATATCATTGTATATACACTTTATAGTAGTGCCATCATGTCGATTTTTTTGTTTTAGCCGACTAAATGCAGATGGCGTTATGAATTGAGCTAGAATGTTTGTGTCTAAACTTTTGCTGTCATCTTCATTTTAAATACACACTTTGAAAACGAAGAAAGCAAGACCAAATAAACCGGTTTGTCTCTCTCGAATCTTTCCGCCGAACGAATTTCATTGCATTGTGTACGCATTTTTTTTTCATTATAAGAAGGAGCATAGGCGTAGGCAGCGCAGGTAGCATGTTCATGTACGTATGCTTCGCAAGTAGCAGAGGTTGATGATGGAAACCAAGTAAGTTATTATTTGTATGGATAATGGATTTCGCATTATCGACTCTCTGGATGGAAGGGGCGATTCGTTTGAAACGAAAAATTTAATAAAATTTGATTTGGGTATTTTTCTTTCAAATGAGAATTTATGAATTTATCGCATTTTAGATTCTCGCTATTTTGGCTATATCTTGTCGAAAAATGTACCGATTTATATCATTCTTTTTGTAATTGATTTAGAAATATTCAGTCTAATTTATAAAGCAATGACATAATTTATTTTGTGTCGGTATTGTGCCATGCTCCACCACCACTTATTGGTCAATAGGTACCTACACGATGAATATTTATATGGATAATACGAATTTTTGTTGTTTAAAGTCCCTGCACCTTTCCAATAAAGCATTGAGGAAGGTCACTTGTTTGTGTTTTTTGCTTCTAATGAAGGTTGCTTGATTGGTTCTCTTTCGCATTACCCATGTTGTAACATTAGATATACGTGTTTTTAATCACCGAGCTTTAATCAGACGGCCTACTCCTCGTTTCGTTCTATTATTAGTTATCATGCCCTGTGGTAAATGGTTCTGCTGAAATTTGCAATATATTTTTTTTTTAGCTTCTGGTTCGCCAAGGCGAAGAAAAAGGTACTGCGACCTATGAGGTCGTTTGTACCGTCTGGGCCAGAAATATGTTAAGCTAGTAGTATTTCTTCTTTCCGTATAAAGCGCATAATGCTACCAGCAGACCACTTCTTTATATCTTCGGAACTCAGTTGTTCTCTGAGGCCGGACATTCACCTAGAATGTGTTCAGCTGTTTCGTCTTCCTCAAGACATAGCCGGCATTCTGCAGAGTCAACTATTTTCATTATGTTTAGGTAATATCGCAACCCCTCGTCGGCCTTTTCGTTGCCTTCAAAACCTTCGTGGCCCGGAATCCACCACAGATTGGTCTTGCTCCTTTACTTTACCTACTGAACATGTAAGATGTAAAGAAATTATGAGTTTATGGTTTTTTAGACTCTAGCTATTTTGGGTATATCTCGTCCAAAAATTCACCGATTTCTATCATTTCTTTTGTAATTGATTCAGAAATATTCGATTTGTTTTTTATCAGATATTTATAAGCGAACACGTTGTTGGATACGTATATCTGTTAGAGGCAGCTCACCTGTTGATTTACATTTTTTTTTTATTATTTGAATGAATGTTAAACAAACTACCTACCTATTTAGATATGCAAAAATATATGTTTTCATTGCTTTCTTAAAAGAAAAAAAAAACAAATACTGAGAATATTATGTATGTAGTTTAAAGATAAAGAAATGTTCATTTAACCAATTTGGATATTCGAGGCATAGGTACCAATCACAGCATTGAATATTTTATTTAATTTTTTTTTAATGCTGTGGTTGGTACTAAAAAAAACACAAGTCTGTTCTCTTCCGCATCACCCAGGAGGTGGAATATTTGATGCGTTTTTTTTAACCGAGGTATCCCCATTAGGCCTACTCCTCGCGCATAGTTCATAAATAAATAAATAAAATATTACGTAACATAACAACGCATAGGGTCCTTTAACCAAAAGCGCATACCTAAAGTATATGTAAAAAATAAATAAACTATATATTAATATTAGGTACCATAACTAAAAACAAATAAAAATAAATATGAGTACATATAAATATTTATATATGAAAATCAGAAAAACACACCCATTCATTTATTAAAATATAACTTTATTTATAGATATTTATTTACATGATGCTTATCCTTAAAGTTTGGCAGCCTTAAATCCTTGTTGTTTTTTTTTATTGTAAATTTAATTTAAAATTTGGAACTTCTAATTGAAAAAATTGGTTTTGGTCATGTATTTAAGTTAAATTGGCGGGTATTTCAAATTTCTTAACTGCCACTACCTCTATCAAATATTACCATTCCAACATACCTACGCTTTGTGTAAATCATTCATCAATCGCACACTTCCAGCTCCTACTACTACAAGAAAAACCTACCTACCTATTAATGAATTTTTTTTTACCCTTAGTTTACCCATATGCTCATGGGATCGTTTAGAAGAGAAATCTTTACCGGAAAAGAGTGCATTCTTCAACAAACTAACTGATGAGGAATGTTCCGATGAAGCATATGAAGTTGCGCAAAAAATTTGGAAATTTTTCAATTGTAAAAGTATGGGAGAATACCTAAAAAAAAATATTTACAGAGCGATGTTGTTTTGCTTGCCGATATCTTTGAAAATTTTCGAAAAATTTGTCAAGAAATTTACTATTATACAACACCAGGCTTATCTTGGGATGCTATGCTCAAAGTTACAGACATTGAATTGGAATTATTAACCAATTTAGAAATGTATAAATTTTTCCAAAAAGGTGTAAGAGGTGGTTTATCGCAATGTTGTCATAGATATTTGGAAGCAAACAACAAATTTATGAGTACGTATAACCCAAACATACCTTCATCATATCTGATGTACTTGGATGTAAATAACCTCTATGGTTGGGCGATGAACCCTCTTGCGTTTTCAATGTGTATAATCCGGAGAAATAAAACACAGTGAACTATTTAGAGTCGGGAAAAATATAATAAAAAACCCGACTATGATTATTCTTTATTCTATACTATTTTCACTACACTCAGCCTGTACTTCTGTACACCTCTACTGTCTGAATGTGACTGACTCGCTGGACTACTCGTCCGCGAGTATAACAATATGTCTATGTCTGTGTGATTCGATACAGTGCCAGCAAAATTCATAATTTTCCTAACAATTTTTATACATGAATAAACTCGAATTACTACTACACATTCTACTGATAATTGCAGCTTTCTACTGGAACTATGCAGATCTTCTGTACTGGACGTTTTAGTCTTCCTGTCTCGGTCTGTACAACTACGGATCGCATCAACCCATACTTGCTGGTGATGAGCTCGCATACTCTGCCAAGCGCCCAGTGTGCTGGTGGAAAACCTTCGTTAGCCAATGTGACCAGCTGGGCAATCTTCAATGGTTCCTTGTCTCTACGCCACTTCTTCCTTTGCTGAAGAGTGGTCAAATAATCTGTACTCCACCTTTCCCAAAAGTGGCCTAACAGTTTCTGACGATCTCTCCAAAGTCTTACGCCTACTGTACTTGGTTGCTGACTGACATCGAATGGAATCGGAAGAATCATCGGTTCGCCCACTAGGAAATGTCCCGGGGTTAATGCTTGTACATCGTCTGGATCATCGCTCAATTCGCCCTTGAGTTCAGTATCGCCTCTATCTATACCGTTCTTTAATGCTGTTATCTCTTTCCTGTACACCTCTAATTGTGATTTACGCAAGATGTATGTCATTGTGTACGCCTTCTCCTCTGATGTTAGCTCCTGTACACCTGTACCACCTCTACTCCCCTTATTTTAAAGGTCGGCCTGACTGCCCAGTTGTTCATGAATCGGACCATATAGCTAACTATATTTAATAGTTTCTCTAACCTGTACGTGTATTCGAACAGTGATACTCTACTGGCCGAATTACCTGCACCTATACATAGTATTGGCTGAAATGTTATAACCGTAAACACTTTCATCTCACTCTGTACCTGTACCGACGTGTCCTCCTGTACGTCCTTTACTGGCCATTCTGCCTGTGGTGATCGAAGCCATATTGGACCTTCCAACCATAACCTATTGTTTATTAGCACTGACTGCTTCACACCTCTACTTAGCCAATCGGCTGGGTTTGCTTTCGTGTTGACATAGTGCCAGTAGGTAGGTAGGTAGGTAGGTAAATGGATGGCCCTTGTGACTGTTGTCACGGCTCACTTAGACCATCAGTTTGGGTCCATTGTGTCCATTGGTGTTGGGGTTATCAAAATTTTGAACCTGCAAATACAAAAAATATGCCGCTGTTAAACAGCTCTGTGATCCGCTTTATTAGAACCACCCGGATCTATATGTAAATCTCAGGAGTTTGTTAAGCTCAATGTCGGTCAGATCCTCCAGCTCCTCAAAAAAGTAGCTGCCAAGAATCTTGAATCTCTTAGTACTAAGGGCAGGGCATTCACATAATAGGTGACGGATAGATTCTGTCTCTTCGACGTCTCTACAGCTCCTGCAGTAATCGTTGTGCGCTATGCCCAGCCGCTCCGCGTGTAGGCCCACCACGCAGTGTCCTGTGAGGACCCCTGTCAGTGTGCGTATGTCTCTGCTGTTCAGCCCGATTATGGCCTTAGATTTCCTTTTGTTTACCGCTGGCCAAAGCTCCCTCGTATGTCTACATGTTTCAAGGCTGGTCCAACGTAGGTTTGTTCTACTCATGGATTCAGCGTCGATTTTCCGTGACAGTGTACTGAGCGGAGTTTGTAAAGATTTCAGAGCCAGAGATGCATCCATCTCCGATCCGCATCTTGCCAGCTTGTCTGCTTCTTCGTTGCCCGAGATGTCCTTGTGCCCCGGTACCCAGCATAGGGTCACCGAGTTTACGGTTGATATCTCGTCCAGGTGTTTTCTGCACTGTAACACCGTCCTTGATTTAACAACTGCTGACTCCATGGCCATTATGGCCGCTTGGCTGTCAGAGTATATGGTGATCTGCTTATCGGCCAGTTTACGCTTCTTCACCTCCTTAGCGGCTTGAGTGGTTGCAGCTGTCTCTGCCTGGAAGACGCTGCATTCATCGTTGATTCTGAAGGATATACCCAGGCCCAGAGTCTCACAGAAGATGCCTGCACCTGTACCCGCATCCATTTTGGATCCGTCGGTATAGATAGCTATTTCGCCTTCTTCCGTGACTGTTCTATTGATCCATTCGCTTCTTTCTGGGATTCTGGTAACGAATCCCTTTTTGAAGGCGAAGGTGTGTGGTAGGTAGTCAGTGGATTTTGTTTCTTTCGAGGCTCTCCATCTTGCCTCGACCGATGCGTGTCCGTAGGGCCTGAAAGACCATAGTCCCGACTCCCTGAGTCTAACGGTCGTTTTAACCGCTATGCTGCTGCAGTGTATGTCCAGGGGTGTGAGGTTAAGTATTACCTCCATGGCTGCAGTGGGTGTGGTCCTTAGTGACCCTGTTATCCCGATGCAAGCCGTCCTTTGTATCTTAGTAAGGCTTGAGAGATGGCATTTCTTCTCAGTAGCCTTCCACCATACAGCTGCGCCATATGTTAAAATGGGTCTTACCACCGCTGTGTACAGCCAGTGTACCACATGTGGTTTAAATTCCCATGTGTTGCCGAATGTTCTTCTGCAGGCATAAAGTGCCACGTATGCCTTTTTCACCCGGTCTTCTATATTTTCCTTCCAGTTGAGTTTGGAATCTAGTATAACCCCCAAGTATCTTGCCGTCTTGGAAACTTGTAGGTGCACTCCATTCATCCTTGGTAGTTCAAAGGCCGGTATTGCCCTTTTCCTTGTGAACATCAGGATTTCTGTCTTGTCTGGGTTTACTCCGAGTCCTTTTTCCGCAACCAAATAAATGCTGGTGTTCCCCAATGCTCCGTCCTGTCTCCGACTCTCTTTCTCATTTTGATAAATGATCTCCTGTCTGTTACTTCTAATCCAATCCATTCCTTTGCTGATGACAGTACCATCAGCTTTTCATAATCGTTTCTTGGGTCACGCCCCACTTCTTCGGGTGTGGAACTGGAACGGCAACGTATGTTAAGCTCATTAAATTCCGAACTTAACAGCATAACTCAGTGGGGTACAACCAATAGAGTGGAATTTAATGCTTCCAAAACACAATGCTGTCTCCTGTCATTAAAGCAAAACCCACACACACTGCCATTATCCATGAATGGCATTTGCATCGCTGAAACCGAAAGGCTTTCCATTCTCGGTATGTATGTCAATGACAACCTTCGTTGGAATGACCACATATTCGATGTCGCCAAGAACGCTGCGAAATGTCTAGGCTTCCTTAAGCGATGCAAGAAATATTTCACCCCTTGTGATCTGGCTACAATTTATAAGGCGTTTATTCGCCCGAAACTCGAGTACAACGCTCATATCTGGTCTGGTGCACCAATAACTTATTTGGAGCTACTTGACAGAATCCATTCTCCTTTTCTTCTAATCCTAATTTCCCTAACGCCCGCGCTGTGTAGCCAATACATGATAAGGGTACCAAAAAATCCCTTTAGTGCGCGAAAATTATAAAAAAAAAAAAAAAAAATGTGTTGATGCCCAATTTTTCGTTTTTCCTTTGTGAATTGATCAGATATACAAATTTGAAGCACAAAATCAAATAAGTGTAAATGTGTTTGGGTACTCGAATGATGATGGCAACAGTAAACAATGTATTGAGGGTCCATACTACTTGACGAAAAATGAGAAACCATTGCACATTAACTTGTTATATTGCGATAATAACGAAGCACCACACTATGTATGGATCAAATGTTTGAGTCGGCTTCTACGCGATAGGATACTTACGGTGAAGAGGAAAAAACTATACTTTTGTAATAGTTGTTTGCAGCATTATTACAATGAGGAAAGTTTGCAAAAACATAAGAAAGAATGCGCTCATGTGGTTACATATATGCCAAAGGAGGAGACAAACACAATAAAGTTTTCAAATGTTGAAAAGTCTGTCAGTGTACCTTTCGTGATATATGCCGACTTTGAAAGTATTTTACTACCTGTACCATTGTATATAAACCTTATAGTAGTGCAACCGTGCGTAAACGACGATACGCCATCAGTGCGCATTCGCCCGCAACAAATCATGATAGTCTAGTTCTACACCATTCTCGTGCTGGGAATATGAGTAGGAGGATGATGCAGGTAGTGGTGGTGGTTGGCAAAGCAGGTTTCGTGTAGATTTATGGTATATTTTTTGTTTGTTTTGATGGAAGGGGTATGTTATGTTTTCTGGATTTTAACACAATTGGTATGTGTGTGTGTATGATCGTTGAAGGAGAGTCGCATTTCAGCAGTGAAGATTCTCAAATGTTTTTTTTATAATTCATACGAGTATTTGCAAGTGAAAAGCAGATATTCATATTTAATGGTAGGGGCGATGGTGGATGAAGAGAGGTGGGATAATTGTAGTTGGGTAGATTGATGGTATATTATTTGTTTGCTCTGATCAAAGTTTTTGGGGTAGGTTATGGCACATTGCAATTAGAACAAAACCGTCAACTGGAACTTATTTTGTTGTATTTTATACAATTGGTGTGTATATGTTAAGATCGGTGAAGGAGATTCGCATTTCAGCAGTGAGGCATATCATATTTGCATGTGAAAAAAATTAATTGAGGCAGAGATAAGATAAGACAAGTTAGAGTGTGTGTACGAGCGCGTGCCCTGCTTGTAATAATAGCTGCCGTACTATATCATTGTATATACACTTTATAGTAGTGCCATCATGTCGATTTTTTTGTTTTAGCCGACTAAATGCAGATGGCGTTATGAATTGAGCTAGAATGTTTGTGTCTAAACTTTTGCTGTCATCTTCATTTTAAATACACACTTTGAAAACGAAGAAAGCAAGACCAAATAAACCGGTTTGTCTCTCTCGAATCTTTCCGCCGAACGAATTTCATTGCATTGTGTACGCATTTTTTTTTCATTATAAGAAGGAGCATAGGCGTAGGCAGCGCAGGTAGCATGTTCATGTACGTATGCTTCGCAAGTAGCAGAGGTTGATGATGGAAACCAAGTAAGTTATTATTTGTATGGATAATGGATTTCGCATTATCGACTCTCTGGATGGAAGGGGCGATTCGTTTGAAACGAAAAATTTAATAAAATTTGATTTGGGTATTTTTCTTTCAAATGAGAATTTATGAATTTATCGCATTTTAGATTCTCGCTATTTTGGCTATATCTTGTCGAAAAATGTACCGATTTATATCATTCTTTTTGTAATTGATTTAGAAATATTCAGTCTAATTTATAAAGCAATGACATAATTTATTTTGTGTCGGTATTGTGCCATGCTCCACCACCACTTATTGGTCAATAGGTACCTACACGATGAATATTTATATGGATAATACGAATTTTCGTTGTTTAAAGTCCCTGCACCTTTCCAATAAAGCATTGAGGAAGGTCACTTGTTTGTGTTTTTTGCTTCTAATGAAGGTTGCTTGATTGGTTCTCTTTCGCATTACCCATGTTGTAACATTAGATATACGTGTTTTTAATCACCGAGCTTTAATCAGACGGCCTACTCCTCGTTTCGTTCTATTATTAGTTATCATGCCCTGTGGTAAATGGTTCTGCTGAAATTTGCAATATATTTTTTTTTTAGCTTCTGGTTCGCCAAGGCGAAGAAAAAGGTACTGCGACCTATGAGGTCGTTTGTACCGTCTGGGCCAGAAATATGTTAAGCTAGTAGTATTTCTTCTTTCCGTATAAAGCGCATAATGCTACCAGCAGACCACTTCTTTATATCTTCGGAACTCAGTTGTTCTCTGAGGCCGGACATTCACCTAGAATGTGTTCAGCTGTTTCGTCTTCCTCAAGACATAGCCGGCATTCTGCAGAGTCAACTATTTTCATTATGTTTAGGTAATATCGCAACCCGTCGTCGGCCCTTTTGTTGCCTTCAAAACCTTCGTGGCCCGGAATCCACCACAGATTGGTCTTGCTCCTTTACTTTACCTACTGAACATGTAAGATGTAAAGAAATTATGAGTTTATGGTTTTTTAGACTCTAGCTATTTTGGGTATATCTCGTCCAAAAATTCACCGATTTCTATCATTTCTTTTGTAATTGATTCAGAAATATTCGATTTGTTTTTTATCAGATATTTATAAGCGAACACGTTGTTGGATACGTATATCTGTTAGAGGCAGCTCACCTGTTGATTTACATTTTTTTTTTATTATTTGAATGAATGTTAAACAAACTACCTACCTATTTAGACATGCAAAAATATATGTTTTCATTGCTTTCTTAAAAGAAAAAAAAAAACAAATACTGAGAATATTATGTATGTAGTTTAAAGATAAAGAAATGTTCATTTAACCAATTTGGATATTCGAGGCATAGGTACCAATCACAGCATTGAATATTTTATTTAATTTTTTTTTAATGCTGTGGTTGGTACTAAAAAAAACACAAGTCTGTTCTCTTCCGCATCACCCAGGAGGTGGAATATTTGATGCGTTTTTTTTAACCGAGGTATCCCCATTAGGCCTACTCCTCGCGCATAGTTCATAAATAAATAAATAAAATATTACGTAACATAACAACGCATAGGGTCCTTTAACCAAAAGCGCATACCTAAAGTATATATAAAAAATAAATAAACTATATATTAATATTAGGTACCATAACTAAAAACAAATAAAAATAAATATGAGTACATATAAATATTTATATATGAAAATCAGAAAAACACACCCATTCATTTATTAAAATATAACTTTATAAAAATATGAGTACATATAAATATTTATATATGAAAATCAGAAAAACACACCCATTCATTTATTAAAATATAACTTTATTTATAGATATTTATTTACATGATGCTTATCCTTAAAGTTTGGCAGCCTTAAATCCTTGTTGTTTTTTTTTATTGTAAATTTAATTTAAAATTTGGAACTTCTAATTGAAAAAATTGGTTTTGGTCATGTATTTAAGTTAAATTGGCGGGTATTTCAAATTTCTTAACTGCCACTACCTCTATCAAATATTACCATTCCAACATACCTACGCTTTGTGTAAATCATTCATCAATCGCACACTTCCAGCTCCTACTACTACAAGAAAAACCTACCTACCTATTAATGAATTTTTTTTTACCCTTAGTTTTTGTTTCTAAGAAATTATGTTTTGAACTAAGGTCCCTGTTACTCTTAATGCCTTTAATTTAATTTAAAATATGATAACAGGTAGATATGGTTACTTTTTGTAATCAGGTGCGACGAAAAAAAGGACTAATTTTATAACCTTTTTGGGAAAGCATCAATAAAATCGAATTTATCTACCTAATCCCAATTATTTTTTACAACATAAACTTAATATAGCCTTCTTTAATATTGCATTTGGTTTTTCCCATATTATCGAAGGAGTTAAAAAATTTCGTAAAATTAAATCAAAAAACTACCTGTTCGTAATCAGATGAGACGGAGGTACATACCAATTGTATTAAATACCAGCAAACATCCTACGGCCTCCTCGCAATATGCCATAACCTACCCCAAATTTCCATTAGAGCCAACAATTAATATACCATCTTTGTATATACATACATAAGTGAATATGAAGACTTTTCTTTTTAGCTTAAAGATGGATAAGTTGTTTTAATTTTCCTTAAACGGTAAACTCTCTTAAGCGGACAAAAATGTGCACCATTAATGTCCCCTCAAGGAAGATTTCACTGTATGTATAATGTATATACATACATATGAAACTTATAATATTTTTTCTGGCTGAGGTATTAATAAAAAATGTGGGTTTCTATAACATGCGATACATGCGATATTAAAATATTGAATGCATTTGGGTACCTACCTATAAAATTTCATAATTGTACCTACCTACTTCAAAAGATAAATTTAAACTATAGGTACTTCATTTCTTTAGTACCTACTGGGACATCCTGAAACCGAAATTTGCATTAAGTATATCGGCCGCTAGTGGTCGGTATGACGGTATCAAACGAAGTAGGTATCAAAAAGAATAGCTAAATCAATGATATTTAGCTGCACAAACTGAGGCACTCAGGTGCTTGTGCAAAACCAAATGAAAAAATTCTGTTTATATTCGGATATTCGATTGTGTAACATAATGCAAACGAAATATGAACCTAATATGATTTTGAATACCGATTATGAATGAATGCCCTTTTTATTTGATGAACGAATAAATAAACCAATTTGAGTTGTTCATAAATAACCTACGGCAGCTATTATTACAAGCAATGCACGCGCTCATACACACACTCTAACTTGTCTTATCTTATCTCTGCCTCAATTAATTTTTTTCACATGCAAATATGATATGCCTCACTGCTGAAATGCGAATCTCCTTCGCCGATCTTAACATATACACACCAATTGTATAAAATACAACAAAATAAGTTCCAGGTGACGGTTTTGTTCTAATTGCAATATGCCATAACCTACCCCAAAAACTTTGATCAGAGCAAACAAATAATATACCATCAATCTACCCAACTACAATTATCCCACCTCTCTTCATCCACCATCGCCCCTACCATTAAATATGAATATCTGCTTTTCACTTGCAAATACTCGTATGAATTATAAAAAAAAACATTTGAGAATCTTCACTGCTGAAATGCAACTCTCCTTCAACGATCATACACACACATACCAATTGTGTTAAAATCCAGAAAACATAACATACCCCTTCCATCAAAGCAAACAAAAAATATACCATAAATCTACACGAAACCTGCTTTGCCAACCACCACCACCACCTGCATCATCCTCCTACTCATATTCCCAGCACGAGAATGGTGTAGAACTAGACTATCATGATTTGTTGCGGGCGAATGCGCACTGATGGTGTATCGTCGTTTACGCACGGTTGCACTACTATAAGGTTTATATACAATGACTATATTAATTGTTTCTTTGATAAAAGCAAGAATTCAATGAGAACGTTTACAGGTAAGAAGTTTGCTATTTTTTTCTTTTGATGTTTTAATAATCATATTTTTATTTTATGGGACCAGACTGTACGAGACAATTTATCATGAATCTAAATGAAGACATTCAACGTCTGTATGCCTATTATAAATATGCAGTTTCGATGAAAGAACTCACAACGCAACAACAATGGTGTCAGGAGAACGATGAGTGCTGCATATTTTGTGAGAAACCATTTGTAGAATTTCAGTATAGAGTAAGAGATCATTGCCATATTACAGGGGAATACAGAGGGCCTAGTCATAACCAATGTAATTTAAGATCAAGTCTTCCTAAATTCATTCCAATTTCTTTACATAATCTCACAGGCTATGACAGCCATTTATTTTTCTCCTCATTGTATGAACTGGAGGGAGAAATAAATGTCATAGCCCTAAATAAGGAAAAGTATATTTCAATATCTAAGAAAATACCTACTTGTAGATGAAAAATCAGAAACATATTTTGAAATGAGATTTCTTGATTCCTATCGCTTTCTGAACGAAAGTATTGATTCATTATCGCGAAATTTAGGTGATGATGATTTTAAATTAACAACTTCTTTTTTTAATTTTGCTCAAGAATTCGATTTAATCAAAAGGAAAGTTGTGTTTCCTTATGATTATCTATGCTCATGGGATCGTTTAGAAGAGAAATCTTTACCGGAAAAGAGTGCATTCTTCAACAAACTAACTGATGAGGAATGTTCCGATGAAGCATATGAAGTTGCGCAAAAAATTTGGAAATTTTTCAATTGTAAAAGTATGGGAGAATACCTAAAAAAAAATATTTACAGAGCGATGTTGTTTTGCTTGCCGATATCTTTGAAAATTTTCGAAAAATTTGTCAAGAAATTTACTATTATACAACACCAGGCTTATCTTGGGATGCTATGCTCAAAGTTACAGACATTGAATTGGAATTATTAACCAATTTAGAAATGTATAAATTTTTCCAAAAAGGTGTAAGAGGTGGTTTATCGCAATGTTGTCATAGATATTTGGAAGCAAACAACAAATTTATGAGTACGTATAACCCAAACATACCTTCATCATATCTGATGTACTTGGATGTAAATAACCTCTATGGTTGGGCGATGAACCCTCTTGCGTTTTCAATGTGTATAATCCGGAGAAATAAAACACAGTGAACTATTTAGAGTCGGGAAAAATATAATAAAAAACCCGACTATGATTATTCTTTATTCTATACTATTTTCACTACACTCAGCCTGTACTTCTGTACACCTCTACTGTCTGAATGTGACTGACTCGCTGGACTACTCGTCCGCGAGTATAACAATATGTCTATGTCTGTGTGATTCGATACAGTGCCAGCAAAATTCATAATTTTCCTAACAATTTTTATACATGAATAAACTCGAATTACTACTACACATTCTACTGATAATTGCAGCTTTCTACTGGAACTATGCAGATCTTCTGTACTGGACGTTTTAGTCTTCCTGTCTCGGTCTGTACAACTACGGATCGCATCAACCCATACTTGCTGGTGATGAGCTCGCATACTCTGCCAAGCGCCCAGTGTGCTGGTGGAAAACCTTCGTTAGCCAATGTGACCAGCTGGGCAATCTTCAATGGTTCCTTGTCTCTACGCCACTTCTTCCTTTGCTGAAGAGTGGTCAAATAATCTGTACTCCACCTTTCCCAAAAGTGGCCTAACAGTTTCTGACGATCTCTCCAAAGTCTTACGCCTACTGTACTTGGTTGCTGACTGACATCGAATGGAATCGGAAGAATCATCGGTTCGCCCACTAGGAAATGTCCCGGGGTTAATGCTTGTACATCGTCTGGATCATCGCTCAATTCGCCCTTGAGTTCAGTATCGCCTCTATCTATACCGTTCTTTAATGCTGTTATCTCTTTCCTGTACACCTCTAATTGTGATTTACGCAAGATGTATGTCATTGTGTACGCCTTCTCCTCTGATGTTAGCTCCTGTACACCTGTACCACCTCTACTCCCCTTATTTTAAAGGTCGGCCTGACTGCCCAGTTGTTCATGAATCGGACCATATAGCTAACTATATTTAATAGTTTCTCTAACCTGTACGTGTATTCGAACAGTGATACTCTACTGGCCGAATTACCTGCACCTATACATAGTATTGGCTGAAATGTTATAACCGTAAACACTTTCATCTCACTCTGTACCTGTACCGACGTGTCCTCCTGTACGTCCTTTACTGGCCATTCTGCCTGTGGTGATCGAAGCCATATTGGACCTTCCAACCATAACCTATTGTTTATTAGCACTGACTGCTTCACACCTCTACTTAGCCAATCGGCTGGGTTCGCTTTCGTGTTGACATAGTGCCAGTAGGTAGGTAGGTAGGTAGGTAAATGGATGGCCCTTGTGACTGTTGTCACGGCTCACTTAGACCATCAGTTTGGGTCCATTGTGTCCATTGGTGTTGGGGTTTCCAAAATTTTGAACCTGCAAATACAAAAAATATGCCGCTGTTAAACAGCTCTGTGATCCGCTTTATTAGAACCACCCGGATCTATATGTAAATCTCAGGAGTTTGTTAAGCTCAATGTCGGTCAGATCCTCCAGCTCCTCAAAAAAGTAGCTGCCAAGAATCTTGAATCTCTTAGTACTAAGGGCAGGGCATTCACATAATAGGTGACGGATAGATTCTGTCTCTTCGACGTCTCTACAGCTCCTGCAGTAATCGTTGTGCGCTATGCCCAGCCGCTCCGCGTGTAGGCCCACCACGCAGTGTCCTGTGAGGACCCCTGTCAGTGTGCGTATGTCTCTGCGGTTCAGCCCGATTATGGCCTTAGATTTCCTTTTGTTTACCGCTGGCCAAAGCTCCCTCGTATGTCTACATGTTTCAAGGCTGGTCCAACGTAGGTTTGTTCTACTCATGGATTCAGCGTCGATTTTCCGTGACAGTGTACTGAGCGGAGTTTGTAAAGATTTCAGAGCCAGAGATGCATCCATCTCCGATCCGCATCTTGCCAGCTTGTCTGCTTCTTCGTTGCCCGAGATGTCCTTGTGCCCCGGTACCCAGCATAGGGTCACCGAGTTTACGGTTGATATCTCGTCCAGGTGTTTTCTGCACTGTAACACCGTCCTTGATTTAACAACTGCTGACTCCATGGCCATTATGGCCGCTTGGCTGTCAGAGTATATGGTGATCTGCTTATCGGCCAGTTTACGCTTCTTCACCTCCTTAGCGGCTTGAGTGATTGCAGCTGTCTCTGCCTGGAAGACGCTGCATTCATCGTTGATTCTGAAGGATATACCCAGGCCCAGAGTCTCACAGAAGATGCCTGCACCTGTACCCGCATCCATTTTGGATCCGTCGGTATAGATAGCTATTTCGCCTTCTTCCGTGACTGTTCTATTGATCCATTCGCTTCTTTCTGGGATTCTGGTAACGAATCCCTTTTTGAAGGCGAAGGTGTGTGGTAGGTAGTCAGTGGATTTTGTTTCTTTCGAGGCTCTCCATCTTGCCTCGACCGATGCGTGTCCGTAGGGCCTGAAAGACCATAGTCCCGACTCCCTGAGTCTAACGGTCGTTTTAACCGCTATGCTGCTGCAGTGTATGTCCAGGGGTGTGAGGTTAAGTATTACCTCCATGGCTGCAGTGGGTGTGGTCCTTAGTGACCCTGTTATCCCGATGCAAGCCGTCCTTTGTATCTTAGTAAGGCTTGAGAGATGGCATTTCTTCTCAGTAGCCTTCCACCATACAGCTGCGCCATATGTTAAAATGGGTCTTACCACCGCTGTGTACAGCCAGTGTACCACATGTGGTTTAAATTCCCATGTGTTGCCGAATGTTCTTCTGCAGGCATAAAGTGCCACGTATGCCTTTTTCACCCGGTCTTCTATATTTTCCTTCCAGTTGAGTTTGGAATCTAGTATAACCCCCAAGTATCTTGCCGTCTTGGAAACTTGTAGGTGCACTCCATTCATCCTTGGTAGTTCAAAGGCCGGTATTGCCCTTTTCCTTGTGAACATCAGGATTTCTGTCTTGTCTGGGTTTACTCCGAGTCCTTTTTCCGCAACCAAATAAATGCTGGTGTTCCCCAATGCTCCGTCCTGTCTCCGACTCTCTTTCTCATTTTGATAAATGATCTCCTGTCTGTTACTTCTAATCCAATCCATTCCTTTGCTGATGACAGTACCATCAGCTTTTCATACTCGTTTCTTGGGTCACGCCCCACTTCTTCGGGTGTGGAACTGGAACGGCAACGTATGTTAAGCTCATTAAATTCCGATCTTAACAGCATAACTCAGTGGGGTACAACCAATAGAGTGGAATTTAATGCTTCCAAAACACAATGCTGTCTCCTGTCATTAAAGCAAAACCCACACACACTGCCATTATCCATGAATGGCATTTGCATCGCTGAAACCGAAAGGCTTTCCATTCTCGGTATGTATGTCAATGACAACCTTCGTTGGAATGACCACATATTCGATGTCGCCAAGAACGCTGCGAAATGTCTAGGCTTCCTTAAGCGATGCAAGAAATATTTCACCCCTTGTGATCTGGCTACAATTTATAAGGCGTTTATTCGCCCGAAACTCGAGTACAACGCTCATATCTGGTCTGGTGCACCAATAACTTATTTGGAGCTACTTGACAGAATCCAATCTCCTTTTCTTCTAATCCTAATTTCCCTAACGCCCGCGCTGTGTAGCCAATACATGATAAGGGTACCAAAAAATCCCTTTAGTGCGCGAAAATTATAAAAAAAAAAAAAAAAAAATGTGTTGATGCCCAATTTTTCGTTTTTCCTTTGTGAATTGATCAGATATACAAATTTGAAGCACAAAATCAAATAAGTGTAAATGTGTTTGGGTACTCGAATGATGATGGCAACAGTAAACAATGTATTGAGGGTCCATACTACTTGACGAAAAATGAGAAACCATTGCACATTAACTTGTTATATTGCGATAATAACGAAGCACCACACTATGTATGGATCAAATGTTTGAGTCGGCTTCTACGCGATAGGATACTTACGGTGAAGAGGAAAAAACTATACTTTTGTAATAGTTGTTTGCAGCATTATTACAATGAGGAAAGTTTGCAAAAACATAAGAAAGAATGCGCTCATGTGGTTACATATATGCCAAAGGAGGAGACAAACACAATAAAGTTTTCAAATGTTGAAAAGTCTGTCAGTGTACCTTTCGTGATATATGCCGACTTTGAAAGTATTTTACTACCTGTACCATTGTATATAAACCTTATAGTAGTGCAACCGTGCGTAAACGACGATACGCCATCAGTGCGCATTCGCCCGCAACAAATCATGATAGTCTAGTTCTACACCATTCTCGTGCTGGGAATATGAGTAGGAGGATGATGCAGGTAGTGGTGGTGGTTGGCAAAGCAGGTTTCGTGTAGATTTATGGTATATTTTTTGTTTGTTTTGATGGAAGGGGTATGTTATGTTTTCTGGATTTTAACACAATTGGTATGTGTGTGTGTATGATCGTTGAAGGAGAGTCGCATTTCAGCAGTGAAGATTCTCAAATGTTTTTTTTATAATTCATACGAGTATTTGCAAGTGAAAAGCAGATATTCATATTTAATGGTAGGGGCGATGGTGGATGAAGAGAGGTGGGATAATTGTAGTTGGGTAGATTGATGGTATATTATTTGTTTGCTCTGATCAAAGTTTTTGGGGTAGGTTATGGCACATTGCAATTAGAACAAAACCGTCAACTGGAACTTATTTTGTTGTATTTTATACAATTGGTGTGTATATGTTAAGATCGGCGAAGGAGATTCGCATTTCAGCAGTGAGGCATATCATATTTGCATGTGAAAAAAATTAATTGAGGCAGAGATAAGATAAGACAAGTTAGAGTGTGTGTACGAGCGCGTGCCCTGCTTGTAATAATAGCTGCCGTACTATATCATTGTATATACACTTTATAGTAGTGCCATCATGTCGATTTTTTTGTTTTAGCCGACTAAATGCAGATGGCGTTATGAATTGAGCTAGAATGTTTGTGTCTAAACTTTTGCTGTCATCTTCATTTTAAATACACACTTTGAAAACGAAGAAAGCAAGACCAAATAAACCGGTTTGTCTCTCTCGAATCTTTCCGCCGAACGAATTTCATTGCATTGTGTACGCATTTTTTTTTCATTATAAGAAGGAGCATAGGCGTAGGCAGCGCAGGTAGCATGTTCATGTACGTATGCTTCGCAAGTAGCAGAGGTTGATGATGGAAACCAAGTAAGTTATTATTTGTATGGATAATGGATTTCGCATTATCGACTCTCTGGATGGAAGGGGCGATTCGTTTGAAACGAAAAATTTAATAAAATTTGATTTGGGTATTTTTCTTTCAAATGAGAATTTATGAATTTATCGCATTTTAGATTCTCGCTATTTTGGCTATATCTTGTCGAAAAATGTACCGATTTATATCATTCTTTTTGTAATTGATTTAGAAATATTCAGTCTAATTTATAAAGCAATGACATAATTTATTTTGTGTCGGTATTGTGCCATGCTCCACCACCACTTATTGGTCAATAGGTACCTACACGATGAATATTTATATGGATAATACGAATTTTCGTTGTTTAAAGTCCCTGCACCTTTCCAATAAAGCATTGAGGAAGGTCACTTGTTTGTGTTTTTTGCTTCTAATGAAGGTTGCTTGATTGGTTCTCTTTCGCATTACCCATGTTGTAACATTAGATATACGTGTTTTTAATCACCGAGCTTTAATCAGACGGCCTACTCCTCGTTTCGTTCTATTATTAGTTATCATGCCCTGTGGTAAATGGTTCTGCTGAAATTTGCAATATATTTTTTTTTTAGCTTCTGGTTCGCCAAGGCGAAGAAAAAGGTACTGCGACCTATGAGGTCGTTTGTACCGTCTGGGCCAGAAATATGTTAAGCTAGTAGTATTTCTTCTTTCCGTATAAAGCGCATAATGCTACCAGCAGACCACTTCTTTATATCTTCGGAACTCAGTTGTTCTCTGAGGCCGGACATTCACCTAGAATGTGTTCAGCTGTTTCGTCTTCCTCAAGACATAGCCGGCATTCTGCAGAGTCAACTATTTTCATTATGTTTAGGTAATATCGCAACCCGTCGTCGGCCTTTTTGTTGCCTTCAAAACCTTCGTGGCCCGGAATCCACCACAGATTGGTCTTGCTCCTTTACTTTACCTACTGAACATGTAAGATGTAAAGAAATTATGAGTTTATGGTTTTTTAGACTCTAGCTATTTTGGGTATATCTCGTCCAAAAATTCACCGATTTCTATCATTTCTTTTGTAATTGATTCAGAAATATTCGATTTGTTTTTTATCAGATATTTATAAGCGAACACGTTGTTGGATACGTATATCTGTTAGAGGCAGCTCACCTGTTGATTTACATTTTTTTTTTATTATTTGAATGAATGTTAAACAAACTACCTACCTATTTAGACATGCAAAAATATATGTTTTCATTGCTTTCTTAAAAGAAAAAAAAAACAAATACTGAGAATATTATGTATGTAGTTTAAAGATAAAGAAATGTTCATTTAACCAATTTGGATATTCGAGGCATAGGTACCAATCACAGCATTGAATATTTTATTTAATTTTTTTTTAATGCTGTGGTTGGTACTAAAAAAAACACAAGTCTGTTCTCTTCCGCATCACCCAGGAGGTGGAATATTTGATGCGTTTTTTTTAACCGAGGTATCCCCATTAGGCCTACTCCTCGCGCATAGTTCATAAATAAATAAATAAAATATTACGTAACATAACAACGCATAGGGTCCTTTAACCAAAAGCGCATACCTAAAGTATATATAAAAAATAAATAAACTATATATTAATATTAGGTACCATAACTAAAAACAAATAAAAATAAATATGAGTACATATAAATATTTATATATGAAAATCAGAAAAACACACCCATTCATTTATTAAAATATAACTTTATTTATAGATATTTATTTACATGATGCTTATCCTTAAAGTTTGGCAGCCTTAAATCCTTGTTGTTTTTTTTTATTGTAAATTTAATTTAAAATTTGGAACTTCTAATTGAAAAAATTGGTTTTGGTCATGTATTTAAGTTAAATTGGCGGGTATTTCAAATTTCTTAACTGCCACTACCTCTATCAAATATTACCATTCCAACATACCTACGCTTTGTGTAAATCATTCATCAATCGCACACTTCCAGCTCCTACTACTACAAGAAAAACCTACCTACCTATTAATGAATTTTTTTTTACCCTTAGTTTTTGTTTCTAAGAAATTATGTTTTGAACTAAGGTCCCTGTTACTCTTAATGCCTTTAATTTAATTTAAAATATGATAACAGGTAGATATGGTTACTTTTTGTAATCAGGTGCGACGAAAAAAAGGACTAATTTTATAACCTTTTTGGGAAAGCATCAATAAAATCGAATTTATCTACCTAATCCCAATTATTTTTTACAACATAAACTTAATATAGCCTTCTTTAATATTGCATTTGGTTTTTCCCATATTATCGAAGGAGTTAAAAAATTTCGTAAAATTAAATCAAAAAACTACCTGTTCGTAATCAGATGAGACGGAGGTACATACCAATTGTATTAAATACCAGCAAACATCCTACGGCCTCCTCGCAATATGCCATAACCTACCCCAAATTTCCATTAGAGCCAACAATTAATATACCATCTTTGTATATACATACATAAGTGAATATGAAGACTTTTCTTTTTAGCTTAAAGATGGATAAGTTGTTTTAATTTTCCTTAAACGGTAAACTCTCTTAAGCGGACAAAAATGTGCACCATTAATGTCCCCTCAAGGAAGATTTCACTGTATGTATAATGTATATACATACATATGAAACTTATAATATTTTTTCTGGCTGAGGTATTAATAAAAAATGTGGGTTTCTATAACATGCGATACGTCTAACCATGCGTTTGATGGAGTTCAATATTTTAATGCATTTGGGTACCTACCTATAAAATTTCATAATTGTACCTACCTACTTCAAAAGATAAATTTAAACTATAGGTACTTCATTTCTTTAGTACCTACTGGGACATCCTGAAACCGAAATTTGCATTAAGTATATCGGCCGCTAGTGGTCGGTATGACGGTATCAAACGAAGTAGGTATCAAAAAGAATAGCTAAATCAATGATATTTAGCTGCACAAACTGAGGCACTCAGGTGCTTGTGCAAAACCAAATGAAAAAATTCTGTTTATATTCGGATATTCGATTGTGTAACATAATGCAAACGAAATATGAACCTAATATGATTTTGAATACCGATTATGAATGAATGCCCTTTTTATTTGATGAACGAATAAATAAACCAATTTGAGTTGTTCATGAATAACCTACGGCAGCTATTATTACAAGCAATGCACGCGCTCATACACACACTCTAACTTGTCTTATCTTATCTCTGCCTCAATTAATTTTTTTCACATGCAAATATGATATGCCTCACTGCTGAAATGCGAATCTCCTTCGCCGATCTTAACATATACACACCAATTGTATAAAATACAACAAAATAAGTTCCAGGTGACGGTTTTGTTCTAATTGCAATATGCCATAACCTACCCCAAAAACTTTGATCAGAGCAAACAAATAATATACCATCAATCTACCCAACTACAATTATCCCACCTCTCTTCATCCACCATCGCCCCTACCATTAAATATGAATATCTGCTTTTCACTTGCAAATACTCGTATGAATTATAAAAAAAAACATTTGAGAATCTTCACTGCTGAAATGCAACTCTCCTTCAACGATCATACACACACATACCAATTGTGTTAAAATCCAGAAAACATAACATACCCCTTCCATCAAAGCAAACAAAAAATATACCATAAATCTACACGAAACCTGCTTTGCCAACCACCACCACCACCTGCATCATCCTCCTACTCATATTCCCAGCACGAGAATGGTGTAGAACTAGACTATCATGATTTGTTGCGGGCGAATGCGCACTGATGGTGTATCGTCGTTTACGCACGGTTGCACTACTATAAGGTTTATATACAATGACTATATTAATTGTTTCTTTGATAAAAGCAAGAATTCAATGAGAACGTTTACAGGTAAGAAGTTTGCTATTTTTTTCTTTTGATGTTTTAATAATCATATTTTTATTTTATGGGACCAGACTGTACGAGACAATTTATCATGAATCTAAATGAAGACATTCAACGTCTGTATGCCTATTATAAATATGCAGTTTCGATGAAAGAACTCACAACGCAACAACAATGGTGTCAGGAGAACGATGAGTGCTGCATATTTTGTGAGAAACCATTTGTAGAATTTCAGTATAGAGTAAGAGATCATTGCCATATTACAGGGGAATACAGAGGGCCTAGTCATAACCAATGTAATTTAAGATCAAGTCTTCCTAAATTCATTCCAATTTCTTTACATAATCTCACAGGCTATGACAGCCATTTATTTTTCTCCTCATTGTATGAACTGGAGGGAGAAATAAATGTCATAGCCCTAAATAAGGAAAAGTATATTTCAATATCTAAGAAAATACCTACTTGTAGATGAAAAATCAGAAACATATTTTGAAATGAGATTTCTTGATTCCTATCGCTTTCTGAACGAAAGTATTGATTCATTATCGCGAAATTTAGGTGATGATGATTTTAAATTAACAACTTCTTTTTTTAATTGTGCTCAAGAATTCGATTTAATCAAAAGGAAAGTTGTGTTTCCTTATGATTATCTATGCTCATGGGATCGTTTAGAAGAGAAATCTTTACCGGAAAAGAGTGCATTCTTCAACAAACTAACTGATGAGGAATGTTCCGATGAAGCATATGAAGTTGCGCAAAAAATTTGGAAATTTTTCAATTGTAAAAGTATGGGAGAATACCTAAAAAAAAATATTTACAGAGCGATGTTGTTTTGCTTGCCGATATCTTTGAAAATTTTCGAAAAATTTGTCAAGAAATTTACTATTATACAACACCAGGCTTATCTTGGGATGCTATGCTCAAAGTTACAGACATTGAATTGGAATTATTAACCAATTTAGAAATGTATAAATTTTTCCAAAAAGGTGTAAGAGGTGGTTTATCGCAATGTTGTCATAGATATTTGGAAGCAAACAACAAATTTATGAGTACGTATAACCCAAACATACCTTCATCATATCTGATGTACTTGGATGTAAATAACCTCTATGGTTGGGCGATGAACCCTCTTGCGTTTTCAATGTGTATAATCCGGAGAAATAAAACACAGTGAACTATTTAGAGTCGGGAAAAATATAATAAAAAACCCGACTATGATTATTCTTTATTCTATACTATTTTCACTACACTCAGCCTGTACTTCTGTACACCTCTACTGTCTGAATGTGACTGACTCGCTGGACTACTCGTCCGCGAGTATAACAATATGTCTATGTCTGTGTGATTCGATACAGTGCCAGCAAAATTCATAATTTTCCTAACAATTTTTATACATGAATAAACTCGAATTACTACTACACATTCTACTGATAATTGCAGCTTTCTACTGGAACTATGCAGATCTTCTGTACTGGACGTTTTAGTCTTCCTGTCTCGGTCTGTACAACTACGGATCGCATCAACCCATACTTGCTGGTGATGAGCTCGCATACTCTGCCAAGCGCCCAGTGTGCTGGTGGAAAACCTTCGTTAGCCAATGTGACCAGCTGGGCAATCTTCAATGGTTCCTTGTCTCTACGCCACTTCTTCCTTTGCTGAAGAGTGGTCAAATAATCTGTACTCCACCTTTCCCAAAAGTGGCCTAACAGTTTCTGACGATCTCTCCAAAGTCTTACGCCTACTGTACTTGGTTGCTGACTGACATCGAATGGAATCGGAAGAATCATCGGTTCGCCCACTAGGAAATGTCCCGGGGTTAATGCTTGTACATCGTCTGGATCATCGCTCAATTCGCCCTTGAGTTCAGTATCGCCTCTATCTATACCGTTCTTTAATGCTGTTATCTCTTTCCTGTACACCTCTAATTGTGATTTACGCAAGATGTATGTCATTGTGTACGCCTTCTCCTCTGATGTTAGCTCCTGTACACCTGTACCACCTCTACTCCCCTTATTTTAAAGGTCGGCCTGACTGCCCAGTTGTTCATGAATCGGACCATATAGCTAACTATATTTAATAGTTTCTCTAACCTGTACGTGTATTCGAACAGTGATACTCTACTGGCCGAATTACCTGCACCTATACATAGTATTGGCTGAAATGTTATAACCGTAAACACTTTCATCTCACTCTGTACCTGTACCGACGTGTCCTCCTGTACGTCCTTTACTGGCCATTCTGCCTGTGGTGATCGAAGCCATATTGGACCTTCCAACCATAACCTATTGTTTATTAGCACTGACTGCTTCACACCTCTACTTAGCCAATCGGCTGGGTTCGCTTTCGTGTTGACATAGTGCCAGTAGGTAGGTAGGTAGGTAGGTAAATGGATGGCCCTTGTGACTGTTGTCACGGCTCACTTAGACCATCAGTTTGGGTCCATTGTGTCCATTGGTGTTGGGGTTTCCAAAATTTTGAACCTGCAAATACAAAAAATATGCCGCTGTTAAACAGCTCTGTGATCCGCTTTATTAGAACCACCCGGATCTATATGTAAATCTCAGGAGTTTGTTAAGCTCAATGTCGGTCAGATCCTCCAGCTCCTCAAAAAAGTAGCTGCCAAGAATCTTGAATCTCTTAGTACTAAGGGCAGGGCATTCACATAATAGGTGACGGATAGATTCTGTCTCTTCGACGTCTCTACAGCTCCTGCAGTAATCGTTGTGCGCTATGCCCAGCCGCTCCGCGTGTAGGCCCACCACGCAGTGTCCTGTGAGGACCCATGTCAGTGTGCGTATGTCTCTGCGGTTCAGCCCGATTATGGCCTTAGATTTCCTTTTGTTTACCGCTGGCCAAAGCTCCCTCGTATGTCTACATGTTTCAAGGCTGGTCCAACGTAGGTTTGTTCTACTCATGGATTCAGCGTCGATTTTCCGTGACAGTGTACTGAGCGGAGTTTGTAAAGATTTCAGAGCCAGAGATGCATCCATCTCCGATCCGCATCTTGCCAGCTTGTCTGCTTCTTCGTTGCCCGAGATGTCCTTGTGCCCCGGTACCCAGCATAGGGTCACCGAGTTTACGGTTGATATCTCGTCCAGGTGTTTTCTGCACTGTAACACCGTCCTTGATTTAACAACTGCTGACTCCATGGCCATTATGGCCGCTTGGCTGTCAGAGTATATGGTGATCTGCTTATCGGCCAGTTTACGCTTCTTCACCTCCTTAGCGGCTTGAGTGATTGCAGCTGTCTCTGCCTGGAAGACGCTGCATTCATCGTTGATTCTGAAGGATATACCCAGGCCCAGAGTCTCACAGAAGATGCCTGCACCTGTACCCGCATCCATTTTGGATCCGTCGGTATAGATAGCTATTTCGCCTTCTTCCGTGACTGTTCTATTGATCCATTCGCTTCTTTCTGGGATTCTGGTAACGAATCCCTTTTTGAAGGCGAAGGTGTGTGGTAGGTAGTCAGTGGATTTTGTTTCTTTCGAGGCTCTCCATCTTGCCTCGACCGATGCGTGTCCGTAGGGTCTGAAAGACCATAGTCCCGACTCCCTGAGTCTAACGGTCGTTTTAACCGCTATGCTGCTGCAGTGTATGTCCAGGGGTGTGAGGTTAAGTATTACCTCCATGGCTGCAGTGGGTGTGGTCCTTAGTGACCCTGTTATCCCGATGCAAGCCGTCCTTTGTATCTTAGTAAGGCTTGAGAGATGGCATTTCTTCTCAGTAGCCTTCCACCATACAGCTGCGCCATATGTTAAAATGGGTCTTACCACCGCTGTGTACAGCCAGTGTACCACATGTGGTTTAAATCCCCATGTGTTGCCGAATGTTCTTCTGCAGGCATAAAGTGCCACGTATGCCTTTTTCACCCGGTCTTCTATATTTTCCTTCCAGTTGAGTTTGGAATCTAGTATAACCCCCAAGTATCTTGCCGTCTTGGAAACTTGTAGGTGCACTCCATTCATCCTTGGTAGTTCAAAGGCCGGTATTGCCCTTTTCCTTGTGAACATCAGGATTTCTGTCTTGTCTGGGTTTACTCCGAGTCCTTTTTCCGCAACCCATTTGCTGACCAGTAGGAGTGCATAGCTGAGTCGCTCACTGAGGACTGGGATGAATTTACCCGGGACCAGGATTGCTACATCTTCGGCGTAGGCACTCACGATAAAGCCTTCCCGCTCTAGTATTTTTAAGAGTTCGTCCATGACTAGGATCCATATGAGCGGAGAGAGGACGCCTCCTTGTGGGGTACCTCTGCTGACTTTCCGTTCTATACAAACGTCTCCTAGATAGGACTTGATTCGTCGTGTGCCTAGCATTAGTCCAATCCATTCACATAGACTGTTATTGACCCGGGCCCTTCTAAGGCCGCGCAGAATTGCGTCAGCCTCGATGTTATTGAAGGCTCCCTCTATGTCTAAGAGCGCACTCAAAGTAAATTCCTTGAATTCCAGGGATCTTTCCACCACGGAAACTACTTTATGTAGTGCGGTGTCTACAGATCTCCCTTTAATGTATGCGTGCTGCGATTTGGAAAGGTAATTATCGCTGATCGCTTCTCTGACATGCACAACAATTAGTCTTTCCAGTATTTTTAGCATGAATGATGACAGACTAATAGGTCTGTAGTCCTTTGCTGTGGTGTGGGTAGCCTTCCCTGCCTTAGGGATAAATATTACCCTCACCTCACGCCATGCTTTGGGAACATAGCAAAGCCTTAAGCAGCCCATATAGATGCGTTTCAGTCTTGGGATAGTGGTACCCTTAGCCTTCTGAAGCATTATAGGTCGAATATTATCTATTCCTGGTGCTTTGAAGGGGGCGAATGAGTTGATCGCCCATGCTATTTTTCTTTCGTCGATTATTGCGTCGATTGTGTTTTGATCCATTCCCTGCCTCGTGTCGTGTGTAACTGTATCGTATACTCTAGGCACGTCGGCGCATCCTGGGAAATGGGTTTCTGTCAAGACGACCAGCGTCTGCTCGTGTGATTCAGTCCAGCTACCGTCGATATTTCTTAGCGAGGATATCGGTATCGGTGCTTTAGCCAGAACTTTTCTGAGTCGCGACGCCTCGGTCGTAGATTCGATCGATTCGCAGAAATTTCTCCATGAGTTCTTCTTGGCGAATCTTATCTCATTTTTTAGGAGTTTAACGCTCTGCTTGTAGGTCGTCCATTCGATTAGTCCCTCCTTTGCGAGGTTCCATCTAGATCTTGATGCTTGCATAAGCTCCCCGATCTTGGAGTTCCACCAGGGAGGGCGTTTTTTTCCGTTTGTTCTGCTTACTGGGCAGGATTTTTCGAAGGATTTTGAGAGCACCTCAGTTAGAGACTCAACTGCTTTGTCGATCTCTTGTTCAGTGCTGTGGTTTTTTACCGGGCAGACGTTTTCCAACATCTGTAGTTCTGTAGTGAACCTGTCCCAGTCTGCTCTTCTTGGGTTCCTGAAAATTTCCCTAGCCTTAGATTGAATTTGTAGGTCAAAGAGTATTCAGCAGTGGTCTGAGAATGATGCCTTGCTGGACACTCTCCAGTTCACGACCTGGACGGAAATGCTCTGAGATACAAATGTAGCGTCTAGAACTTCCCTTCTATTCGCTGTTATGAAGGTAGGGTCATTACCCCTGTTACATACGATTAGATTGGAACTGAGTAAAAAGTCGAACAAAGCCTCGCCCCTTGCATTAATATCTGAGCTGCCCCAGATAGTATGATGGGCATTTACGTCACCGCCTAAGACTAAGTTCTTCTAACCTTTCTCGGACGCTGCTACTAGCGTCCTTACCGAATCCGGGGGGACAGATGTGTCGTCATTGTGGGGCATGTACACTGACGCCACAGTACAGCTCTCGTCCTTTCCTCTAACCTCCACCGCCGTCACGTCGCCCGTGCTGAAATGATACAACATTAATACATGAAGGTTTTTATTTGCCACGATACACGATCTCACCTTTCCCTTATCGGATCTGTAAAAGGTGTTAAATTTGTATGACCCTAATCCCATCACGCGATCGTTATGGATCCATGGTTCCTGGACTAGGGCCAGGTCCAGCTGCTCCCTTTCCAGGAGCAGCCTCAAGTTGTCCGAGGCGACTTTACTGTGGTGGAGGTTGATCTGGACTATCTTCATCGATGGCCATATCTTCTCCTCCCACATTGTCGGTCGCCTGTGCGTCCGATGCAGTGCGTTTAAGCAGCTTGAGGGTAACCTCGCTCGCTGCAAATGATAACGCCATCTGCATCTCCTTCTTCAGCGGTGATGGCGTTTCGTCGAAGACGACGATATAGCCTCTTGCACCGTTTTTGGGCTCTTCCGCGCTTACGATTTCCCATCCCTGCATGGGGATCTGCGGGTTTTGCGCTTGCAGGACGCGGAGCACGTCACTCTTGTCCACCCCCATTTCGGGGATGACTATTCGTCCCTTCGCCTTCCTAGGGACTTCTCTGGGCGGGACGGACTTGAGCATGGCTCCTTCCCAGAGTTCTAGGCCGTCTATAACGGTCTTGGCGAAGTCGTTGGATGCCTGGTCCTTGCAGTCGATGTAGGTGATACCCTTGATCCACCTCATCTTGCCATAGGCTGGGGCATTCACGCCGGCGTTCTTTAGAATGTGAGATACGATTGCAGAGCCCAAGGTCTGCTCGATTCTCTTCCCACATTCTACTGTGTACTGCCCGCTCGGCTTTTTGATGTCTACCACAGCCAGCTGCAACGGATTTCTCGTCACCTCGCTGTAGCTGCTCCTTTGGTTGGTTCCCCACGAGCCTGATGCCTTTTTGGGGCTCCCCGTGGTCGTTGTGGTCTGTTTGATCTTCTTGGGGGCATTTGGTACGTCTTCCGACGACCTCATCCTCTTCGAGGCAAACACACTTCTCTTTCCACCCGTTTTTTCCGTCGGTTTCCGCTGAAGTCCGCTGGGGCCCGGCTTATCGCTAGGCTCCCTTGGGACTGGCTGAACCTCCTTACGTACTGCGGGTCTTCTGTTTCTGGCATTGGGGTCCATCTTAACGACGTCATCCCTCCGCCTCGTGTAATCGCCTTTCTTGCCGGTCACGTCCTTATTAGCCGTCCTGGTTCTCGGTTCTGGGGGCCTTGTGAGAATATCCTGTGCTATGGTTTCTCTGGCCCATCCTAGCGATGCTACCTCCTTCTCTGTGAGAGAGGATCTTTCCTTAGCGGTGAGAATGCCATATATATGTTTGGCCTTTTTAAACTCCCTCTTCCTTAGCAGACCCAGAGAGAGTTTTTTCTTCTTCCTCGCCTTGTCCTTTGCGAGATTCTCTTCGGAGGGTTCAGCTAAGAGCTGTTCTTCCCTTTCCTCCGATATCTCCTCATCAGTTGCACCGGCCTCTAGGGCCTCCTCTCTAATGTGCGGTTCCACCGGCTGTGTGTCTGCCGCACTCTCGGTATCTAACATACCCACTCCCTCATCCTTGTTTTTGTTTGTTGTTTTGAAAATTTTGGTTAACACGATTATGGCCGGAAAGGGTAGTCCGCCCCGGCAGCGCCGCCATGCCGGGGTAAGGCATTAAGGTACCTGCAGGTCTTCGCCAGGGCACCTCAGGGAGCTCGTATGCGGTTGGTTTGACCCCCAACCTTTCATCCTTGGGCACGGTTTACTACTTGCTCGCTCCACCCCTGGAATTAGGTTTGAATTAGGATAGGTGTGTGGTAGGGGGGGAGGGGGGGTGACAGAGGAAGGGGTGGGGTTGGGGGGGAGGGGATGGACCGGAGTGTCCTTTTGGTTAGTTCTTGGTCATCGCTCATCAGACGGTCTATCTGCCATGGGTGGCCCTAGTGACGATCGCAGTCGTCGACAGCATAGTCCGTTGAATCTCCGCGACTTAAGCCTCCGCACCGGCACCATCCCTTCCTGGATGATGCACTCGACAAGGTGACTAACCGCGCGAGAGGATAGTGCCAGTATCTCACCTCTGTATTTGATTGAACCGAAGAGACTCGATTCGCCACGTACGTCTTTAAATCACCTGGAAGCTTTCTTAGCCAATATAATACGACCATCGAATCGGTCCATAGGAAGTAGGGTGCATTTTGCAACTCCATTGATTCTTTCATCTGTACTAGTAGCCTTGACAACAGTTCCGAAGCCGCCAACTCCAACCTCGGGATGGATACTGTTTTTAACGGCGCCACGCACGTCTTTGACACTAACAAATTGCTTGTCACTGCGCCATCTGAATATACTGTACGAATGTAAATGACTGCTCCATAAACTGTGTTTGAAGCATCACAAAACCCGTGCACCTGTACGTCTAACTCTTTCGAAGTACCTAACCATCTGTCTATACGGAATTCTGGTAAAAGAGTTATCTCTTCCCATAACTCTTTCCACCTGTACTCTATTTCTATGGGCATTCGATCATCCCATCCTGTACTTAATCTCCAAATGTCCTGGATTAAGATCTTGCCTATGATAGTGACTGGGGATATGTACCCATTTGGATCATATAGCTGAGCTATGTAGCTAACGATCTTTCTCTTGGTGAGGATGCCGATTAGCTTTGGTGTTTTCACTTCATACGTAAATTGATCCGTACTAATTAGCCATTTTAGTCCTAGAATGGATGATTTCTCTTCCCCCGAAAACACCATTGCCGCCTCTCTAGTGCCAGCATTCATCTCCTCCATAAATCTAGAGGAGTTTGACTTCCATTGGCATAACTCGAAACCGGCACCTTTCAATATTCTGTAGGTACATCTCTTTGGCTAATTTTATTGCCTTAGCTTCATCTGATTCGCCTGTGGTGCAGTCGTCCACGTAATAATCATTTTGGATTGCATCGACTGCTTCTGGGAATTCTGACTGTGTTACTCTTGCCGCCTGTACTAGTGATCTGACTGCTAGATGTGGGAACGACGTCAATCCAAACGTGACGACGGTCAACCAATACTCGTTTCGTGGCTCTTGCCTGCTTTCTCTCGAAAAGATTCGTTGCAGGTCCCATTGATCTGTACTGAGCCTGACCTGATTAAACATTTTCTTTATGTCACCGCATATCGCAATGCGATGCCTTCTTAAACGCATTATTATCTCATGCAGATCTCTCTTCAGCTTCTCACCTAACATCTGTACATCGTTTAAGGATATACCTTTATCTGTACGGCAACTTGCATCATAGACTATACGAAACTTCTTTTCTATACAGTGGTGGGGTATGTGATATACCACATCACCTATATTTGTTTTTCTGTTCACAACCTGTACATGACCTAACTGAATGCTTTCACGCATATTCTTGATGTAATTTTCCTTCAACTGTACGCACTTCTCTAACTTGTTTTCCAGGCACATAAATCTGCGCAATGCGACTTGTCTTGAACTGCCCATCTTCTCAAACCCTTCTTTCAGTGGCATCTTTACCACAAACACGCCATATTTTTCACGACGATGCGTCTGTACAAAATACTGTTCAACGAGCTCTTCTTCCTCTGTACGGCTGGAACACGCTTCCACCTGGTCCATCTGCCATAATCTCCTTAGCAGTTGGTCCAACTGCTCCTCTTCTGCTAAACTGATAGCTGAGTAAGCATTGATTGTGCTGTCGCCACTTTCCGTGCTGGCACCTAGAACAACTGTACCCAGTGATATCTCCATCAGGGTGACACCGTCTGATTCTCTTGGCGATACTGATATGACTGATTTCGCAAAGAAATCCACTCCTAACAGCAGGCTCACCGGACCCGATTTATAATAGTCTGGATCGGCATACCTGACCAGAGAATCCTTTGTGTTTCTCTTTACCTGTACTGTGCTGGTTGGTAGAATCGGCTGCCATTGGTTTTCTTCCGGCATGAACCAAACTGGCAGCAGTGGATGTGGTTCCGTCGCGCTCGAAGCGAACCATGGGAATACCTTGACCGTAGCCCTGCGTGTGATTGCAAAGGGAGCGCCGTCAATGCCTACCAGTTTGCCCGCTGCTTTCTTGGTAGGAATCCTCAACTCTTCCCTTAATTTGTCCACCATCAGGTTTAGATGGGACCCTGTGTCCAACATTGTACGAAAGGGACCATGCATTAGGCCGTCAACTGCAACCTTTACCATCAAAGAACACTCGTGCCTTAAGAAATTAATAGACTGTACATAGGTTTTATCATTTGTTTTCCTGAATTCCATCGGCAATACATTCTTTACATTTTCTCCTGTACTTTCCTGTACCTTCCTTTTCTTCGCCAATTTCTGCAGCTGCTGGCTCAATGCCGCTTCCTCTACCTTAAGTTCGTCCACCCTGCTGTTCAGTTTCTGCAGCTTGGCACTGAACAAAACTTGATCCTGCTCCTCTGCTCCTCTGGCACCTCTTGCACTCGCGTGTACACTGCCTCTGGGAGCTGGACCTCCTCTTGCTGCAAATTGTCTTTCAACCGCCTTTACACCTAAGTGCCCTGTACTGCTCTTACGAGCTCCTGCTACGTTTGATAACGCCGCCGCCTGTTTGTCAACAAATTCCATCATCGTTGACAGTTTCGGCTGCTCGGAGTCGCGTTCATGTATGATGAAGAAGTCCCATATCTCTACTGGTAGTCCTAAGGCCTTTAACTGACGCATGACCTCGTGAGTCGTGTTCGCTATCCTCTGAAGCTCGTTGGCTGACGGCTGGCTGCTTAGCTCCAGGAGGTTTAGCAATTGGCGAAGATGGTCACGCCCAATCAGGTATTTTTGGTCGTAAATTTGCTTCAACCTCTCCCATGCTTCGCTGTAGTTGTTGGCTGACAGCTGCGATTCCCCCAATGTCCTGGCTGCACGTCCCGTGAGCGACTTTTTGAGGTACGCGAACTTTTAGGCTGGTGCGACTTTGTCATTGTCGTGGATGGCCGCAGCAAACCTGTCGTAGAACCCTAACCACTTGATGTAAGTCCCATCGAACTCGCCCCAAGTATTATTTAGATCATGCTATTGGAATGGCATGTCCATCTGTAGTTTAATATCTGTACCCTGTACGTTGTCTTGTACTCTGTTGCGTAATACCTCCATCCTGTTTTTTAACGCAGCGCGCGCATAGAAGTAGTTACCCTTGACTGACTCCTTGAAGTCGATGCATGCGCATATGGTGTCCTCTTCTGCGCCGGCTAGCAGTACTTCATACTGCTTGCAAAAGTTCTGCCAGTCCTCCTGTGCCGTCTTGAGACGCAGCTCCGCATTTTTGTGAGAAATCGCGGCTGCTTCTTCTGACTCGGCAAACTCGCGTGCCATGGAGATGGCATGGGCTGCTGCTTTCGCCTGGCTGATTGTCATCTTTCGTCGAAAAATAAATCTTGGAAACAAGAAAAAAAACAAAGATGATCCTATTATTATCTGTACTTGCACGAGAAGCACCAAAAAGGAGGATTTCTGCCTGGTAGTACAATGGACCGTTACCGAGTCTGAGTGCTCCGGGATTTGGAATTCCTTTTATAAAAAACTAAAAAAAAAAAAAAAAAAATCTCTGTACAATTGCGAAGTTTCGACTCGCTGGACATAGTGAATGAGTCCGCCTGTACTTTCGTTTTCACGATTCATTAACATGTACTTCAATGTAGATCTTTAATCTGTACTTCAATGTGAACCTTTAATCTGTACTTCCATGTGAATCGTTAACCTGTACTTCAATGTGAACCTTTAACCTGTACTTCCATGTGAATCGTTAACCTGTACTTCAATGTGAACCTTTAACCAGTACTTCCATGTATATCGTTAACCTGTACTTCAATGTGAACCTTTACCCTGTACTTCCATGTGAATCGACACATTTCTCTGATTCTGTTCGTTTTGCCTGAACACCTGTACTGACATGTCATATCCTGTACCCTATTCCCATTGCTCAGCATTTTGGCATCTTGTGCTAGCTTTTTGAGCATGGAATTCTAACATCCTGTACTAGCCAAATTTATCAAATGACTACCTAACAAGCATGCTTTTTAATTAATATACACACATATTAATTTCACTGTACACCTTTGTATTTATATAACTATCTATTTTATAGTGATCACTATGTTCCTTCTATACGCCTATGAATCTCTACAACGTCACTGTACACTTTTCCACACTGAACGATATGCAATGCACCTATACATCTGTACTAATATCCTCTTTATCACACTGCCTCAGCAGCTGTGTACGTAATTGACCTTGACGCACTGTGCAATGTGTTTTGTATTTTTCCTGTACATACAATCCTTTTTTTTTCTTTTCCTGTACTTAGATAATTTGCACCATTTCAAAGAACTGTCTCCTATACACTTTTCTGTACGTTAATTGTCTGTACTCAACAGTTGTTTGCACACAAAAAAGAAAGGAAAAACAACTTTTTATTTTTGTTAACACTGGAGATCGCTTGACCGCTTATTCTGAACACTCGTTTCCATACGCTGTGCGTAGTTGCATGCACTTACCCTGTACCCTCTCTTTTTATACCCTATTCTAGGGGTATATTAATTTCGACGCATAGTTTGTAACATACCTTAATATTGCCCGTAGACTCCTAAAAGTTACTACATATATTTATGATCAGCATCGATAGTAATGTCGATCTAGCCATGTCCGTCCGTCCGTCCGTCCGTCCGTCGGCAAAAATTAGGGCTTTAAACTGGACCTAGAGAGCTGAAATTTTAACCATATACTCTCTAGGGTCCCGAAATAATCAAGTTTACGAATTTTTGAAATCCGCCCCGGAGCCCACAAACTCAAAAAAAACTAAATTTTGGAAAAAATCGAATTTTGAGCTAGAAAGCTGAAATTTATTATATATGATCTATGACTGCTAAAACTGCTCGGGATAAACATTTTTCAAAATCCGCCCACTGACACGCCCACAAATAAATAAAACAATTTTTTTGAAAATCCAAAGTTTGAGCTAGGGAGCTGACATTTATAATATATACTCTCTATGTGCCCTTTATGCTCATGTGTAAATATTTTCAAAATCCGCCCACTGTGGGCGTGCCCACAATTATTTTTTATTTTTTTTTTGAAAATTCAAAGTGAGCTAGGGAGGTGAAATTTATAATATATACTCTCTAGGGGCCCTTTATGCTAATGTGTTAATTTTTTTTAAATCCGCCTACTGACACGCCCACAATTAAATAAAACAATTTTATTGAAACACCCAAGTTTGAGCTAGGGATCGTTTTTTTTGATAAAATCCTTAGAGCGCACACAATATGTAGAGCGTTCTTTACAATTCAACCATACTTAGACTTTTGACACGCCCACTTATGAGGGATAGGAATAAGAATAGGGTATCCAACAGTTCGCCCAAGCGGACTGTAGCCCGTCCCTATGTTTTTTATTGTTTACCTTTCGCCGACTGCCTGTACCTGCCGTTGCTGCGGCGACCAGTGGAAAGTTTTTTTCCTTGATCTCTTTACTGTACCTTTGTGTGGAGCCTATCGACATTCACCGCTGCCTGTACCGGTGATGAGAAATGTATTCATCGTCACAAACCTGCTCGCAAGTTAATATTGCTTGCACCTTTTCTTTTTTCTTTTTGTTGTTTTCCTGACGCGTAGCAGAGTTGCACAAAAGTTAGCTTAGCTAATAGCTAAAACGCTACAACTAAATTAGCTGTAGTTTCTTTGCACGTACATAACTAAACCATAATTTTAGTTGTAGTTGCCACAAATTTTGAACCTAAATTAGTTATTAGTTGCGAAGTGTAACTAAGCGTGTTTAGTTATGAAAAATTAGTTGCCAGAGTGTAACTAACAATAATTAGCTTTAGTCTTAGCTTTTTAGCTATCGATTGAACACAACTAATAATTTTTTTCAAACAATTTAATCCGAAAAGGCTTACAGGAACAGGAGCGATTCTTTTATTTCGTTATATATTTTCTAGTTTTAATTATGTTTAATTTTAGAGATTACATATTATGTCCTTACGAAACACGGGGAAATAGTGTGGAAGTAGATTTGTCTTCGATAAGTTTTGGATAATTGAGGTTGTATAGCTTAAAGTTTGTTGTACATCAGTTGAAGGTAAGAGGTAACCGATGGCCGATTGAAGAATGCCACTTTTAGTTGTCATAAGGTTATTTACCAAGAGGTCCTTGGAGCACCAAATAAGGTCCTTAAACCCGAATTTTTTTTTTTTCAAAAACTCCAAGAAAACCGCGCCTTGTATCTGCGTTCAACGTTATTTGACTAAGAGGTTTTTTGTAATAAACAAAAAAGGTCCTTGAAAATCGAAAAAGGGATATTATTCCAAAATATCATTTGAGCCCACACGGTATATCTGTGTTCAGTCTTATTTGACTAAGAGGTCCTTGCAACAACAAAAAAGGTCCTTAAAACTTGAAAAAAGGATATTTTTCCAAAATATCATTTGAATCCACACGGTGTATCTGTGTTCAATGTTATTTGACTAAGAGGTCCTTGCAACAACAAAAAGGTCCTTAAAATTTCAAAAAAGGATATTTTTCCAAAATATCATTTGAATACACACGGTATATCTGTGTTAAATGTTATTTGACTAAGAGGTCCTTGCAACAACAAAAAAGGTCCTTATAACTTGAAAAAAGGATATTTTTCCAAAATATCATTTGAATCCACACGGTGTATCTGTGTTCAATGTTAATTGACTAAGAGGTCCTTGCAACAACAAAAAAGGTCCTTAAAATTTCAAAAAAGAATATTTTTCCAAAATATCATTTGAATCCACACGGTATATCTGTGTTAAATGTTATTTGACTCACAGGTCCTTGCAACAACAAAAAAGGTCCTTAATAGTCGAAAACAGGATATTTTTCCAAAATGTCATTAGAATCCGCACGGTATATCTGCGTTCAATGTTATTTGACTAAGAGTTCTTTGGAACAACAAAAAGGTCCTTAAAAGTCGAAAAAAGGATATATTTCCAAAATGTTTGTTGTTTCTAGGACCCCTTATTCAAATAACATTCAACTCATGTATACCGTGCCGTTTCTAAAGACATTTTGGAAAAATATCCTTTTTCGGGATTAAAGGACCTTTATTGTGGCTCCAAGGACCTCTTTGTAAACTAACCTGATCTAAAATAAAAGGGACATTCAATCAATTTTTATTTTAAACGCAATATGCATAATAAATCCCAATAAATTATCGCCATTTTAGCAAAACAATAAATTTTGATTTAGTTATTAGTTATTACCTAGACAGCTAAAAAGCTACAGCTAAAAAGCTAACCAACTTTTAGTTGTCATCCGCAACTAACTTTGGCAACCTAACGTGCTTAGTTACACAACCTGCAACTAATAGCTAATAGCTAAAATTAGTTGTCATTATGATAGCTAACCACCAAATCGATTGCATTTTTAGCGCAGCTAATTTAACTACGATAGTTACCAAGTTATGGCGTTAGCTAGATAACAAATTAGGTAGCTAACGTGCAACTGTGACGCGTAGCATGTTTATATTTGCTTGAGTGGGCAACGGCACTTTTCAGTTTTTTCACTCGTCGGGTATTTGTAATTTTGTAGATTATGTTGAAGGTTAAAGTATATGTATGTGTGTATATGCATACTTTTGTTCCTGTACCGTATGTACCTATACTCTTCACCAGTTTTGCCTGTACCACTGTTTGTTTTATTATTATTATCCACTGCACTGATTCTAAATCCGGCTCGACATGGACCAATGTATAATCCGGAGAAATAAAACACAGTGAACTATTTAGAGTCGGGAAACATATAATAAAAAACCCGACTATGATTATTCTTTATTCTATACTATTTTCACTTCACTCAGCCTGTACTTCTGTACACCTCTACTGTCTGAATGTGACTGACTCGCTGGACTTTCTCTTGCTTCACGCAAGAGACTCGTCCGCGAGTATAACAATATGTCTATGTATGTGTGATTCGATACACAATGGGTATCTCACATTGATCAGTTTACTGAAAATTATATCATGTCTTTAACAAGTAAAGATATCGGTTACGTTTTGGAGGTAGACTTGGATTATCCGAATACCTTACACGATATTCACAATGACTTACCATTCTGCCCAGAAAATATTAGTACTCCTGGAACCAGATCTAAAAAGTTGGTAAGCAGTTTTTATGCTAAAAGTGAATATGTTATTCATATAGAAAACTTGAAGCAAGCCTAAAAACACGGTTTAATATTGAAAAAAATTCACAGAATCATTCAATTCAAACAATCGAATTGGCTTCAAAAGTATATGGAATTGAATACTCACCATCGCATGAAAGCTGCAATTGTTTTTGAAAAAACTTTGACACACATTGGGAGAGTACTGGTAAGAAGAAAGGTGTACGGGCTTTATAAGCAAAACCAAATGTTTTCAGTAGGTCAATTTTTTCGGAAAACATGATTGCTATTCAATTGAACAGGGTAAAAGTCGTCTATAATAAACCACTTTATTTGGGTTTTGTTGTTTTGGAACTTTCAAAATTACTGATGTAGGAGTTCCATTATGAAAATATGAAAATTAAATTTACTAACAGTTTGCTTCTTAATTACATGGACACAGATTCATTAATTTATACAATAAATACAGACGATTTTTACTCTGATATCCTGCATGATTTATCTACATATTTTGATACTTCCGACTATAACCCCTTAAATGTACACAACTTTCCGCTTGTTAATGCGAAAAAATTGGGTATTGTAACATTGAGGTGTGTCTTTTAGACAGTTTCGATGTGGAGATGGATGCTCCTCGACAAGACACGACAAGCAGCAGCTGGCACGCTTGCGGTTGCACGGTATTCACTCGATGGTGGGGTGGGTTTTTTCTGCTTATTGGCTACCCTGACGAAACAAAATTTATCGTGCCTCCATTAATGCATGGTATCTGGTGGGAACCGATTTTATTGGCTGATCGCTGAGTCTGATGTTATGACATCTCAGCGTAGCTTTTGCGAATGAAGAAAAAGGACATACGAAAAGAAGAAAAAGCTTATAAGAAACAACCTCGTACCGCTGCGGTAGTTGATAATGTACTACATAGAGGAACCCTCCCTACAATATAACCCAGATATCTCAACTCCCTAAAACAGAAATGAGACTTTTCCATATTTATTGTTAGATTTGTTTTTTGTGCAAACATAGCGCAACCTTCTGCAAGGTCTCCAAGTGGCCAGCAAAATCCTTTGAGATGATCACCAAATCGTCCAAGTAGACAAACACTTGTTCTCGTAGTGCACTGGGGATCACTTTATCCATTAACCGACACATCCTCTGAGCAGCATTACACAACCCAAAAGGCATGACGGTGAATTGATAGAGTGGTCGCCCTGGAACCGTGAACGCAGTTTTTTCCCTGGACGCTTCCTCGAGAGGTATCTGCCAAAAGGCGTCCTTAAGATCCACGCTACTGATGTATTGTGTATCTTGCAGGCGACTCAGCATACCCTCAATGTGAGGAAGAGGGTACGCATCTCTCTTTGTTAATGAGTTAACCTTTCGCGAATCTAAGCAGAGTCTGTTCTTACCGGGTTTTCGGATAAGAACGATTGGCGAACTCCAAGAACTCGTACTCTCCTCGATTACTCCTAACGAAAGCATGCGATCCAATTCGCTAAATATTATCTCTTGGATTGCTGGTGATACCGGATAATGGCGCTGTTTTACTGATTCGGAATTGCCAGTATCTATAACATGCGTCTCTAGCGAAGTTTTTCCTAATCCAAGTTTGGAGAAAGATGGAAATTTCGCTACAACTTCGTCTAGTAGCCTTTGTTCTGAATCAGATAGTTCTCGATTTTGTCTTTTACTTTCGTTTATTTCAGGTTTTAAGCTTTCGGATAACTCGCTTATAATATTCGGCGCTATTTTAAACTTTTGCCAAAAGTCTATGCACAAATACTGAGATTGTGACAGCGATGGAATTAGGTAAAGATCTAATTTCTCGTTTTGATTGTTGAAGGTGACCTCCGCCTGGATTCGACCAATGATTGACTGCAGTCCTGATAAAAGATGCGAAGTCTAGAATCGGTAGGCCTAGGTCCTTAACTACTTCCATACACTCTTTTCCGAGTACGAGATACTAGCTCCACTATCCAGCAAGCCAGTCATCTCTCTGTTTTGTATTTTCAATGTAGCATATGGCCTGGAATCTATAGCGCAGTTTATAGTGCCACTGCAAATAATTTGCTTAAAAACTTTTCTTTTTTTGTGTCGTAGTCGAGTTTTGGAAAATGTATTGCCTACATCACTGCTTTTAAGCTCTTAAATTTTGAAGATTTTTGAACGTAACTTATTGTACTGATTGAGATTTTCTTCATAAGTTAAATTTTGTAATAGGGATTGCCTTTTGCGATTTTCTGAATTTTGTGTGTTGCGTTTGACTAAATTATGAGAAATTGTTGAATGGTAGTCTGCAATTGTATTGGTACATGCATCTACCGTTTTTATTCCGGGTGGGTTTGAGTCGAACGGGACTGCCCGGTGTTCATCCCGTTCGAGCTCTGGCTTTGCACAGGCGGATTACATCTAACGCGATTCAAAACAGTTGTTCCATCTGATCCGCATCTGTAGCAAAACAGTCTTTTAATTGGGGACGGACACTCAGTGAAAATATATCCCTGACACTTGCAGTTAAAACATTTTATGATTTTAGGTGGCACAGTTCTCTTTTGAAACTGATTTAATCTTGGGGGACTACCAATTGCGGAAACGTTGTTAGTTTCGCTTTCAAAAGTATTTGATTCAACGAAATCTTGCAGCTTATGTACTGACTTGTAAGGTATGGTACGATTTTGCATCAAGAACCGAGCTTGTATCATCCGTTCTGTACGTTTACACTCTTCCTTAAAGTGTTCCAACGTATGAATCTTCATTGGATATAAAAAGCTCATCAGTTTGGAGTTTATATTTGTCCGGAGAATTTGAATAAGGTCGTGGTCCCGCATTGGCTGCCTTAATTGGCTCCTTAAATGCGTAATTACATTGTAGAATTCCTCAAAGCTTTCTCTTGGTTATTGCCGCCTGCCCATAATTTGTTTATTAATCTCGAAATCGTTTTCATGATTTCGAAACTGCTTAACTATGGCACGGCGTAGATTCGGCCAGTCACCCCGAGGATTACCGCGAAGGTGTTGCCAAAACCAATCCTCCGCTACCGCAGTCAAAAGTTGGTGGAAATTCATAAGAACGTCATTCCACGTGCAATCATAATTCTGTTTTAGCATGTCAACCCGAAAGACAAAGTCCTCCACCGATATACCCTTACAAGTTCCATCAAACTTCAGACCCCACCGATCTAATCGCAAGGCCATACCTTCATTTGGTCTTGCATGGCTTTCCATATTGGGTGGAAAACTTCTATGTACCCCTCCCATACTACTAAAAGAATCAATATAAGATTGGTCAAAGGCATGTGCATGGTTAGCAAAATTATTAAAATTCGACTGAGATTGAAATGGTCGTGGCTCTTCAACAAATGGTCTGTTTAATAGTGGCCGCAGCGTTCTTTCTACATTCTCTTTAATTAAAGATGGAATTAATGCTTCGTTTACTGCTTGCCGAATTTGTTCAACCGCGAGTCCAACATTTCCTCCAGCAGTGTTACCTGACATATTGTGATTCTCTTGCTGCCTACGTCTTAGAAAGTCAGACGGTTGACCATTGTTGTGTTTTGTTTGCAGGAGATAATTTAAGAGAGCCGTTTGTTGTGCACTGTCGTTACTTGCATTTGGTATATTAGCATGATTTCGAGAATTGTCAAAATGCTCATTTCTAGTTGGAATATGCCGTGCAACATTCCTACTATTCATCCCACTTACTTCTCCAACTATTGAAGAGGCAATCGGACGCGATGAACTATTTACAGTTGTACATGTTGTAAACGTCACTGCAGTTGTAGTTGCTGTCGTAAGAGAGGTGTTAACATTGCTATCAATAGGTTAGGAGTTATCGACATTCTGTGCGGCGAATGCCTCAACGGCTTAAAATTTATTTGCCGATTAGTGGGTGTGTCTGTATTGCTCTTTGCTTAGGTACCGTACCAGTAGTGTTTGGGTTATTTTTACTCATTTTTTTTTGATTAAGTTATTCTTATTTTGGTTTCGTTGAGAGAGAAAAAAATAAAATGTAAATATTTATAGGTAATTTGTTGAGATGTGTTGGCCTTACCAAAGTTTTTTTTTTTTTTTTGCGGTGGAAGGTGGAAACCTTGCATAGGCACCAATGGTCCGACGTCCACTGGTAGTGCCGGATTCTTACCGGCTAAAACCACCTCCCTTCCTGAACAGACCGATTTTAAATATCCCCCGCGGAACCGCCGTTAGGCATTACTTCACGGGGGTCGGTATGGAGCCTTAGCTTCGTCTAACTCTATGATTTGCATTATCCGCTTTACGTTGGCGCTCTAAACGCCTTAGATCGCTTAGTATGCGCACCGCCACGTTACTTACAGTGGTCCAGTTTTCAGCATTCTGAAGCATGTGATTAACGAAATTATCGGGAGTGGGCCACTCCCCAAATTGATCCCGTAGGGTGATCCTCTCGGTTTCGTATCGTGGGCAATGAAAGAATACATGTTCCGCGTTTTTCGAAACTGTTTTACAATGTGGACAGTTTGGGATGGATTCATATCCGCGTTTAAAGAGATATTCTCTGTAACAGCCATGACCCGTCAAGAACTGAGTCAGGTAGAAGTTTGTTTCGCCATGACTTCGTTTAATCCATGCGTCGATCACTGGTATGAGACGATATGTCCATCTTCCCTTTAAGGATTCTTTTCAACGTTCTTGCCAGATTGCGATACCGCGATTTCTTTCGAGTTTCCTTGTTTCGGAATCTAACGGGCCATTTCGGACTCGCTCGGTTCTTAAAGTTTTTGTTTCTTCAGCAAGTATGTCGATAGGTAGCATTGAAGATACGACTAGTACAGCATCGTTCGAAACAGTTCGAAATGCACAGGCGACTCTTAATGCGCTAAGGCGGTGGACGGATTTGATTTCCCGCACATAAGACTTAACTTTCGCGGCATTCGACCATATTTCTACTGCGTACATGAGTATTGAGCCGGCAGCTCTTGCAAGGAGCATTCTTTTATTCTGCCTTGGTCCTCCGATGTTACTCATCAACCTTGAAAGTGCACTAACAGTTTTTGAAGACTTGTTGCATATGTACTCTAGGTGATTTTTGAAGCTTAGACGAGCATCAATAATCACTCCGAGGTATTTAATGAACAGTTGGGAAACAACTAGATGCTCTCCTACTCTAAACGTTATCGTTGCCCTTACTTTCCTACTCGTAATAAGCACTGCTTCTGTCTTATGTTCTGCGAGTTGCAAGCCCGCGCTAGCTAGCCATCTTTGTACAGTAGCAACTGTCTCGTTGCAGTGCAGTTCGACATCTTCTATAGTTTTCGCGACAACAACCACGGCGATGTCGTCTGCGAAGCCGATAATTGACGATTCTCTTGGAATCTCCAGGCGAAGAATTTCATCATACATGACGTTCCACAGCAAGGGACCTAGGACAGAGCCTTGTGGTACACCGCCAGTAACTTCGTACTCTTTAACTCCCTCATCAGAGTCATAGAGGAGGACTCTATTCACAAAGTAGTCCTTTATAATTTTACGGAGATAGTCTGGTATTTCAATCCGGTAAAGACAGTTTATAATGCGTTGCCAATTCGCCGAATTAAACGCGTTTTTTACGTCTAAGGTTATAACGGCGCAATACTTTTTGGTGCCTCCTTTCCAACGCCTTCCCTCTATAGCGGCCTGTGCTCTCGTTATTACCGCGTTAATTGCGTCTACGGTAGATCTTGACTTACGAAAACCGTATTGGTATTCCGAGAGGCCTCCTGCAGTTTCAATTGCTGGCTGGAGCCTATTGTAAATTATCCGCTCAAGGATTTTACCAATCGTGTCTAATAAACAAATAGGACGATAAGATGATGGTTCGTTTGGTTTCCCTTACCTTTTGGAAGTAAGACAAGTCTTTGGCGTTTCCAAGGCTCAGGAAAAATGCTTTCCTGAAGACACGCGTTAAACATTTCGGCAAATAAGTCGGGTCGTGTTTTGATTGCTATCTTAAGGGCTTTATTTGGAATACCATCCACTCCCGGAGCCTTTCGATCGCGTACCTTTTTACATGCTTCGAATAATTCTTCTCGTGTTATGATGGGAATAGGCTCGTTCTCGTGAACCCTTAGACTACTTTGACTACCTGTCGCCTGTCCTTCTTGGCGAGGAAATAGTGTCTCAACTATTTGTTGTAACAATACTGGGCATTTTGGCGATTGCATGCGGGGACCTCTAAGCTTCATCGAAACGATTTTGTGAGCTTTACCCCATACGTCGTTATTGAGTTTTCGCATAGATTTCTAAAGCAAAGACGCTTGCTAGATTTAATTGCTTTTTTTAGGCGGATTCTCGCTTCTCGATGTGCGCTGCGTAAGAGTTGCAGTTGTTGGTCATTGGCGTTATGAGTCCGGGAGCGCTGGTAAATTCTTCGTGTCCGATGGCACGCCGATCTAAGTTCCGCGATTTCGGGAGTCCACCAATACACTGGAGGTCGATGTTTTCCCGTTCCTAACTTAGACATTGACGTATTACAGGCGTTAACAACTAGCCGTGATACCTGTTCTACGAATTCCGTTGCACTTCTGGGTTCAATTATCGCCTCACTGACAACGAAGCTTAAAAGATCTTCATCTAGAGTGTTGACATTCCACTTCGATCGCTTCAGCGTCGTCCGGTTAGTAATGTTTGTCGATACAGTGCTCGCACTGAATAAAATAGCGTTGTGGTCACTATGCGTGTAATGGTCGCTCACGCGCCAGCTACCATCACTTAGCAGCCTACTGCTTGCAAAAGTGATATCGATGATAGATCCCGATCTAGCTGTACTAAAAGTGTTCGTTCTTCCGCTGTTAGCTAAAATAATATCTAAACAAGAGAATACTTCTAGTAGAACAGTCCCTCTACGATTCGTATATGAACTGCCCCTTTCCGAGGCCCATGCGTTAAAATCCCCTGCGATTATGACGGGACTCTTACCGGTTACGTCGGCGACTAGTCTGTCCAAAATCATCTCAAAAATGTCAATAGTAACGCTAGGTGGAATATAACAGCTGTATATATAAATACCGTTTATCTTAGCCCATATGAAGAATTTCTCCGGCACCTCCGAGCGTTCCTGAATGGAGACGTCTCCGCAAACCCAGATTGCAGATGTTTTCGTCGTGTCGGCAACCCAGTTATTGCCCGATAGATTCCTATATTGTTCACAGAGAATCGCTACGTCAATTTTCTGTTCACGAACAGTTTGTTGTAGGAGGTCTTGAGCCGCTTCACAGTGATTTAAATTAAGCTGTAGTAGGTTCATATTTTTTTCGAAATAATTTCCACCGCTTTCTTGTATTCAGGACATCTTCTACTACCAGTTATATGTCCAAATTCAACATTTTTCGCTTCGCAAAGCAGGCATTTTGGTCTGGCTTTGCAGTCTTTTAATTTATGACCTTTTTCTCCGCATCTAACACACAGATCCGTTCGGTCGTTTGGGCTTTTGCATGCCCTTGCGAAGTGTCCGAACTCGGGGCATCTAAAGCAACGCTTGGGTACTGTCTTTGCCCGTATTCGGCAGTAGACCAAACCGATTCGCACTTTTCCCATTTTTAGCAGCCTGTTCGCCGTCTCCGTTGGTAGGCTTATGGTGGCTGTTTGTGTTCCACCATAGGCTTTTCTAACGTTTTTGATCATCGCGACTTTAAGTTTGAAATTTATTTGATCTGTTAAAGCAGCACAGATCTCCTCTTTCGACGTCACTTCCAAAACCAAAATTAAATTAAAATTAAAAATTAAATTACTTCCTTTAGCGCCGGATCCGCCTTCAGTTTCCGGAGTAGGTCAGCGTACGATATTTCGCTAGTCTTCTTGATTACTATCGCATCTGGACGCTGTGGTTTTTTCACATCTGCTGCACGCTTCTTTATCGCAACCTTCACCCATTCTTGCGCTGTCTTAGCTTCCGAGTTTGGTGTCGGTTTCGGCGTATTCGGCTTTTCCGTTTGTTTCTGCTGCTCTGAAGCTTGCTTAGACGGGCCTTTAAAAATGTTACCGCTTGTTTTTTTCAGCGAATTTATCCGCGTCTTTTTTGGAGCAGGAGCTTTAGGTGGTTGCTCCTCGGACCGGTTACCATTCATATCCGCATCCCTATTTCTTTTCACAGATCGGATAGACGGTCTGTTCTTGTCGATCGTGGGGATTTCTTGGAACACCTCTTCTCGGCCCGTATTTTCGTCAGCCGGGGCTATATCCGTTTGCGAGGATGCTGTCGCATGGGTTTTTTCCGCATTAAGTCTAAGGACCTTTATCTGTTCACGGAGTTCAGATATCTCATTTCGTAAATCGGCGACCTCGGATTCCGCCTCCCTGAAAACGGACTTTATGAGCGTACCTACCCATTTTCTTAATTTCTACATGGACGTTATGCTTGTCCCGATAGAAATCGATCAGACCGTCGATTTTAACGCCAAGTTGGAGCATTTTATTATTCTCGTGTTTGTCACTGGTATTTTGAGCGCCGTGAGCAGTGACAGTCGCATTTATTGCGTCAACTCTTGCCGATGACGTCGTTTCCGAATGTGAGCGCGTATTGTTTCTCAAGGAAGTCACTTTAGTCACTTTAGTTGGCGAACGTGCACATCGAGTGCTCCTTCCAAATGGGTCAACAACCGGATCCACTTCGCTTAGCTCTTTTCTTGTAGCATTACTACCTACAGCATCCAAGTTTACCAATACTGTAGCAGGTGCTTTAGCACTATTTCATTTCATTTTCATTTCATTTCATTTATTGAACATCATGTACAAGTAAGACTTAGTCTTTTATAGGACTTAACAATAGAGGATAACATTTCATGGTTAGACCTACACTATACCTAACAATAAGAAAATAAGAAAAAAAAATAAAAATTATAAAGAAAACACTTTTGCACGAAAGAAGAAAGGGGAAAAGGAGTAGAAGAAAAAGAGTAGAAGAAATTTAAAGAAATTTGAGAGTTGTTGCTTCTTTTTATACCCTATTCTAGGGGTATATTAATTTTGACGCATAGTTTGTAACATACCTTAATATTGCCCGTAGACCCCTAAAAGTTACTATATTTATGATCAGCATCGATAGTAATGTCGATCTAGCCATGTCCGTCCGTCCGTCCGTCCGTCCGTCCGTCCGTCCGTCCGTCCGTCGGCAAAAATTAGGCCTTTAAACTGGACCTAGAGAGCTGAAATTTTAACCATATACTAGGGTCCCGAAATAATCAAGTTTACGAATTTTTGAAATCCGCCCACAGACACGCCCACAAACTCAATAAAACAAAATTTTGGAAAAAATCGAATTTTGAGCTAGGAAGCTGAAATTTTTTATATATGATCTATGACTCCTAAAACTGCTCGGGATATAAAATTTTCAAAATCCGCCCACTGCCACGCCCACAAAAAAATAAAACAATTTTATTGAAAAACCAAAATTTGAGCTAGGGAGCTGAAATTTGTAATATATACTCTCTAGGGGCCCTTTAAGCTCATCTATAAATATTTTCAAAATCCGCCCACTGACACGCCCACAAATAAATAAAACAATTTTTTTTGGAAATCCAAAGTTTGAGCTAGGGAGCTGAAATTTATAATATATACTCTCTAGGGGCGCTTTATGCTCATGTGTTAATTTTTTTTAAATCCGCCTACTGACACGCCCACAATTAAATAAAACAATTTTATTGAAACACCCAAGTTTGAGCTAGGGAGCGTTTTTTTTGATAAAATCCTTTAAATGTTATATAAAAAAATATGTAGAGCGTTCTTAACAATTCAACCATACTTAGACTTTTGTCACGCCCACTTATGAGGGATAGGAATAAGAATAGGGTATGCAACAGTTCGCCCAAGCGGACTGTAGCCCGTCCCTATGTTTTTTTTTTGTTTTTTCAAGAAAAGTACTCCAACGCAGATTTTTTGAATTCACTATTATTTTTCAAAATTTTGCAGTCATTGTATCTCGACGACTTTGAGTCTGCTTTCGCACTCTCCGCCGCCGGTACTGGGGATCCGACTCCCTGCACCGTAACTTCATTCCTTTTGTTCTCTTCCATATTAGATTTTTAAAGAGTATCCACCTCCTGTCAGTTTTTTGGTCCGCGGGTGGTATTGGCTATTTCCACCAACCCTGCGAGTGTGCACACTATCTGGCATACACACGCACAGGGGCCCCCTATCCGCCACCTAGGGACGCGCCCGATGGGAGAACTGACTAAACTCCGCACGGCCTTACCAAAGTGTAAGGGAAATGATTTGCTAATAAGGTTGTTCATGTGGGTTTGAAAAGAGATTTTAAATGTGTACAGATTGATTGGTTAGGACGGTTTACTAGTTCCATTCCTCTGGACTGCTGACCTAGTCTTCAGCGATTCAGATAACTGAAACTAGAAGTTTTAAAAGCACTAACTATCAGAGGACAGATAAGGTCTGAAACACTTAGACTCTTAGATCTTAGCTAATAAACTGAAGATTCTTATCCAATCAATTTATGGTGTATACGCTTATACTGAATGTATAATATAAACATCTGTGTACCTATATTTAAAGTAGCTTCAAAAATGTTTGATTATGTATTTTTTTTTTTTTTTACAATTAAGAATATCCTAGCTTCCGCAAGAAAGCTATGGTAGTGGAGATTTAAAAAGACAATTAACAAGATTTTGGGGCCCCACGTTGGGCGCCATTTGTAACGTTCAGGTGTGTCTTTTAGACAGTTTCGATGTGGAGATGGATGCTCCTCGACAAGACACGACAAGCAGCAGCTGGCACGCTTGCACGGCATTCACTCGATGGTGGGGTGGGTTTTTGCTGCTTATTGGCTACCCTGACGAAACAAAATTTATCGTGCAAAACAGAGAAAGAGTGTGAGTAAAATAAATAAAGGAAGCAGAGATAGGGATGGGCGAGAGGATCCTTACACACAGAAGGATTCGCATGGACGCACGCTGACTTCATTAATGCATGGTATCTGGTGGGAACCGATTTTATCGGCTGATCGCTGAAGCTGATGTTATGACATCTCAGCGTGGCTTTTGCGGATGAAGAAAAAGTACATACGAAAATAAGAAAAAGCTTATATGAAACAACCTCGTACCTAGAGGAACCCTCCCTACAATATTACCCAGATATCTCAACTCCCTAAAACAGAAATGAGACTTTTCCATGTTTATTGTTAGATTTGCTTTGTGCAAACATACCGCAACCTTGTGCAAGGTCTCCAAGTGGCCAGCAAAGTCCTTTGAGATGATCAGCAAATCGTCCAAGTAGACAAACACTTGTTCTCGTAGTGCACTGGGGATCACTTTATCCATTAACCGACACATCCTCTGAGCAGCATTACACAACCCAAAAGGCATGACGGTGAATTGATAGAGTGGTCGCCCTGGAACCGTGAACGCAGTTTTTTCCCTGGACGCTTCCTCGAGAGGTATCTGCCAAAAGTCGTCTTTAAGATCCACGCTACTGATGTTTTGTGTATCTTGCAGGCGACTCAGCATACCCTCAATGTGAGGAAGAGGATATGCATCTTTCTTCGTTAATGAGTTAACCTTTCGCGAATCTAAGCAGAGTCTGTTCTTACCGGGTTTTCGGATAAGAATGATTGGCGAACTCCAAGAACTCGTACTCTCCTCGATTACTCCTAACGAAAGCATGCGATCCAATTCGCTAAATATCATCTCTTGGATTGCTGGTGATACCGGATAATGGCGCTGTTTTACTGATTCGGAATTGCCAGTATCTATAACATGCGTCTCTAGCGAAGTTTTTCCTAATCCAAGTTTGGAGAAAGATGGAAATTTCGCTACAACTTCGTCTAGTAGCCTTTGTTCTGAATCAGATAGTTCTCGATTTTGTCTTTTACTTTCGTTTATTTCAGGTTTTAAGCTTTCGGATAACTCGCTTATAATATTCGGCGCTATTTTAAACTTTTGCCAAAAGTCTAAGCACAAATACAGAGATTGTGACAGCGATGAAATAAGGTAAAGATCTAATTTCTCGTTTGATTGTTGAAGGTGACCTCCGCCTGGATTCGACCAACGATTGACTGAGGCTTGCCATCTGCAGTCCTGATAAAAGATGCGAAGTCTAAAATCGGTAGGCCTAGGTCCTTAACTACTTCCATACACTCTTTTCCGAGGCACGAGATACTAGCTCCACTATCCAGCAAGCCAGTCATCTCTCTGTTTTGTATTTTGAGTGTAGCATACGGCCTGCAATCTATAGCGTAGTTTATAGTGCTACTGCAAATAATTTGCTTAAAAACTTTTCTTTTTTTGTGTCGTAGTCGAGTTTTGGAAAATGTATTGCCTATATCACTGCTTTTAAGCTCTGTAATTTTGAAGATTTTTGAACGTAACTTATTGTACTGATTGAGTTTTTCTTCAAAGTCTTAAATTTAGGAATAGAATTAGTAAGTAGGCCTCTATGTATATTGATTTGGATAAGCCCACATGTATAATTAGAATAGTGTGAATATGTATATATAATTATCATTAAGTTAGGTTAAATGTATTCAGATAAACTAGGTAATTAGAATATGTATGTTTTAATAAATGTTTTAATGCAGATAATGAAAATTGAAGGTACTAATAAAAACCCCAAAGTCAATGAACAATACTTTTTTTACTTTTAAATTCATTTTTATTAATTATTAGCTTATATCAACTTACATACTAGACAAAAATGATTAAATCTAACTTAAAATTAACAGGATACTTATTCTAGATTATTGATCCTTATTCGGACGCCCTAAACTTAACTCTATCTTATAATTATTGCCTTTCGGCCTAAAAACTATTTTACGAACTAATCTTACATATTATATTTTCATCGAGAAAATTTTTAAGAAAACTCGGCAACTTTATCAAATTTAATATTTTTATATAAAAAAACAAATTACAAACTACAAACTACAAACTACCGAATCTACTTATTTAAACTAATTAACATACTCTAACTATAATTAGGATTCTGAGAACTCGTTGCATTACGAAACAAGTGGTCAAAATCCCAATTACTTTCCGAGCGCCTGGCAGTCGTCAACGTGCACACGCGCCGCCGTGAGCTGACTGATGCCTTACAGAATCAATCACCTCCCGGAAGCACCACCACAAGTTGGCGAGCCCGGCCCCTCCCAGAAACGCCCTAGCTAACTTAGTCTATCTTACAAACTAAGAGGATGTTACCTAGAGTAACGCACCGTCTTAGGGGGGCATGTTGAACCCTCCACCATCAAAAAGCCACCAAAATTCGGCAAATTGCTTTTCTGTATCGAATTTATCCCTCTCCGCTATTGCGGTACTAAAACGGAGGTGCTCATGAGCATTGGCGACGTCCTCGCCGCGGATGAGCCGCTTATCTCTCGCCCTGCGGTAGCGGTGGTATAATACCGGGATACCATCCCTCGTCTGTACCAGCCCTTTTGCATCAATATGGATAAATGTCTCTAGCGGGATAAAGCCAGACCGGAGCGTACTCTCTATGTACATTTCATTGGGGTAGTAAGCCCCAAAGATCAGACTATTGTCGCTGGCCATCGCCCTTGCAACTTGCCTTCGAGTCACCTTAATGAGGAAATTGTCAATCCTATTCAACTGAGCCCCATCGTATAGGACCTTGTTGGGATAGTATTTTATATAGTTGGATTCAGGCGTTCGGAACAACCGGAGACAGGTCCTAAGACATTGTCTCTCCAAAACCCGAATCTTTTCCATATAACTAGGCGCTATATTAAACCATAATGGACAACCATAAGCGATGATCGGCCTTATAAGGGCCACGTAGCAAATGACCTTCACTCTGGAGTCAAGTTGACTGCTATGAAACAGTCTCCTTGTCAGAGCATAAGCCTTCTTGGCCCCAGCAAGACAAGCAACTATATGTCTATCGAAATACAGATACTGGTCAAGCCAGATACCCAGATATCTAACTACGCTTCTCACCGCCAATGGCTGCCCATTTTGTCCAATAATGGCCAATTTCTTCCAGTTTTTTCTGGTATCCCTAGAGGCCCCAGCCAATGGAGTTCTGAACAAGATTGTTTCCGTCTTCTGAAAGTTGATTTTCAACTTCCAGTCGTCGCAATATCGCTTAATTTGATCGAAGTCACGCTGCAAAAGGATATTAATGACCTCGATTTTAGGACCTGATCTGTATGCCACCAAATCGTCGGCATACGCTATAGCAAGTCTGAGTGAACCCACCAGATCACTCGTGTAAATGTTAAACAGGATCGGAGAATTGACCGCCCCCTGCTGTAAACCGTTTTTAATTTCAAAGGCTATGCTCGAAGTCACGTTGCCACATTTGACAACGAACTTCTTTCCCATAAGCATATTATAAATTACATATAGCAAAGGTTTGTGCATCCCCCGCCTGGTCAACTTGTAGAAAAGTCCCTCTAACCATACGGTGTCGAAAGCCTTCTCAAAATCAACCAGACAAGCACCCGTGCATTGGCTCTTGCATTTATTCCACTGAATGTCGGAAACCAGTTTCGACGCGGCATGAATAGTGTCACGCCTCGCCCTGAAACCAAACTGGTTGTCCGGGATTATGTTATTGTCCTCGACCCACTTTAACAGGGCTCTATTGACAACCTTTTCAAAGACCTTGCTAATATTCGGAAGCAAGCTAATTGACCGGAGATTGGCAGGGTTCGTCCTATCTTTACATTTTTTCGGGATAGGGTGTACCACAGCTACCTTCCAATGCGCCGGATAATGTGCATTATTCAGCGCATTGTTAAACAGCGTGGTGAAAATATCTACAGCCTCCAAAGGCAGGTGTCTCAATACGACGTTTGGGACACCATCCATTCCCGCCGACTTTTTATTCTTTAGTGACTCGAAGATGCACAGAAGATCATTCTTCGACACGAACAAGTGCGATGCATCTCGGCCATTGGCGACAACTGCATTAGCATGGTTTTCATCAGTGAACACGGTGAAACCTTTATTCTCAGATCGCCAATTCTCAAGTTCGGTGCGCAGATAGAAATGGCTCACTAGAGCCCTATTCTCAATGTCGTGGTTACGGCGAACAGGATTGTTCACCGTATACACGGCCTCGAAACAAGCGCCCAGCAAATCCACTTTCTCCTGTGGGTCCTCGACCACGAAAAAATCATCGTTTGAAGCGACACTTTCTGGACTTATTCCAGCAGTCAGTACTGTCTGTCTGTTCTCTGCTGTCTGGGAGATTCGAACACAAGGAATATCATTGTGATCTTTCCTCCTGAACAACTTATTTATCTGTGGGAACATATTCGGACTACAGGTTTTAATAGCCCGAATTTTATTGCCCCAATACAGACTTACAGATTTTCTGTAATTTTCTTTTATCAGCTGTTTCAGGATTCGGATCTCTGACTTCAGCATCCTTACCTCCGGGTCGTCGCGATCAGTAAATTGCGTGTACAGCCGTTTAAGCCTCGAGAGCAGTCTACTTTTCTGTCGGTATAGTGCGTCGATTGTAGGGTTTCTGTACTTTTCTGTCTGGTCGTCGTCGGAACGTGCTACCCGAGGAATAGTTCGTTCCATAGTTCGTTTGATGGCGTCGTTCATTTGCAATAAATGCCGATCAATGTCATCATTTGTCATGTTACTGTCTGTCGGTGGGTCGATCCCACTCGAACGTAAATCTCGCCTTAAAAATCTGGAGAAGCGCGACCATTGTGCCCTCCGATAATCGAATGAACACACTGCTTCGTACTCCTCCAGCAGCGTTTGCTCGTTCGGGATCCGTATTGCGGCGGCGAGTCCGTAGTGGTCACTATCGTACTCAAACGCACGCAAACAGTTCCGCGTGTTTTGATCTATGTTCGTCAGTTGAAGTCTTGCGTCCGTTAAGGCCAAGTCCAGGAAAGCACCGCTTCTTGGGAAAGAAGGGATATCTGTCGCGTACAACTCGAGGTTGTACTCAATCATATTGAGGCGTCACCAGTCGTGAAACTGGTTGCCCCTGGGATTTGCAGTAACATTTCCCCATGCCGCATGTTTGGCATTAATATCTCCGGCCAAGAAGTAATAATTCTCCTCCGAGTTCAGCTGCAGACCACGAAAAAGTGTCTTGAGCTCTGTCATAAATTGGTTTGGTGGAGGTGCAGCAGGTGCGTAAAGCGACACCACATACATTCTCCTCCGGCTATGGAGAGGAATGGATATGATGCATGCCTCCAACAACTGGAACCTACGTACGTCCCCGCTATATATAACCCTATGGCGCAGGCCTTTTCGAATTAAGATTCCAACCCCACCTCCTTGAGTGGAGCGAGGCCGGTCTCTTCTTATTACATGATAGTCTTTGTATCCCAATTTGTGCTTCTGATTTAGCTTAGTTTCGCTAACCAAAAGCACATCCGGGTTTTTGGTTTTCAACAAATTGGCAAGTGACGTTCTTTTCTCGATCCTGACTAGTGAATTAACATTCACAGCAAGGATCTTTAAGTTTCCCTCATCCAGCGCAGCCATTAGATTTATGGCACACCAGACCCCACAAACAGCTCCGAATAGATAAAGTCAATTCGGGCCGCTTGTTCATTTAATTGTTTCTGGAACTTGTCGATCTTTCCGTGCAGAGACAGAAGGATCGATTTTAAGTCCAGATCCACCTCTGGTGCCTTTTGGGCTACCTTTGGTTGGTTTGATGTCACGTGGGCTTGACCCGGTCCAGCTGCCATTTGGGCAAAGGACACGTTGGGTGCCACAAAATTTGCGAACGAGCGGCTCTTCTGACGCCTATCATCTTCAGACTGCTGTTTGCGGGCCTGGACTCTCTTTTTCAATTCTTGGTACTTTGGACAACCCCTGAAGTTGGCGGGATGCCCAGAGTTCCTGCAGAGCACACAGGAGAGTACACTCCGGTCTTCGACTCTCTCCTTACCTAGAGAGCATTCACCATGTATGTGGTCCTTATCGCAGTCAATGAACAATATTTAGTAGCATGTGTACTCACGGTTATTTATGTTGATTTCGCTGCGTCGAAGTTTGTGCACAAAATTCGTTGCTTCACCGATGTGATCTGGCTATATACGTATGTTGTAGGTACTTGGATTTAGGTTTATAAAAAAAATTATTTTTTTCCGTGGCTTTGAAGTTTAGGTTAGATCATAGATGGATAGTAACTGAATAAACATTATATGTATGTTAGACTAATTTTAAGTCTAAATTTAAGGTTAGCTATGAATTTCCTTGTTGTAAGTTATGTCTGGGAAAAAAATGGAATTTTTTTCTTTATACTCGTATATATTTTTTTTTGTTAGGTTAAGAAAAACAATGTTATTTAGCAATATGCACCAACATATATGTATATATATGGATCAAAACTAGGCCACATTGCATAGTTGGCCACTAAGCACTTTAAAGTTATCCACTAAATATGGATTATTTGATGGTGCAGCTGGGAGGGTTTGACGGAGCTCTGAATCTCTGGTGAGTGAACAAGTCTGTTGATTGCTGATAGGTATTCTCCCTGTTGCATTGGGTTTTTTTTACCAAGGGTGGTTTGGCAGGTGTTGATTTTGCACGTGTTTTTGGACGTTTCGGTGGCTATTGCGTGCTGATTTGACGGACGCATAACCTCCTCGATCCGGACTGACTTTGCATAATTCACAGATCAAGTCCACCGATTTAAATGTACGAGTACGTCTCTTATTTTTAGTGCGGATGCTTTTTGCTTGGATTAATGAGACAAGTTTTGTTCATATATCGTGCCCTTGTGGTTTGGGCATTAGACACGTTTTTGGATCACTCGAACACTCTTTCCCGGCAAGCAAAAAAAAACTATCCGCACCGCTCAGGAAAACCGAAACAGCAGAATTCCAGGTTAGAAATTGGTTATCTCTGCCAATTTCATCCAAGCGTGTTTGCAGCTTTCCTTTTTTTGACACCGCAGATCTGTTTCAGAATTAGGAATTTGTCTGTAAGATCCGATTTGGTAAGAAAGCTGCCAGCAAAAAGATCGCGATAGCTTAGCCACATCTATCAATCCTATACGAATTACTTTGTGTTAGGAATGTCGTAGATCGTGTCAAAAAAAAATGCTGGTTTGCTATTATGCTATGTGCGCATCTGATCTTAATGGTCAAAAAGGTAGTGTTCGACTAAAGGATCCGGTTTGTGACTCGGGAAATGCGAGCGGCAGTTATTTTTGAATAGGGTTGGATAATTTGCAAAATATAATATGGGTGATAAATATTTTATTTATTTTTGGCATACTATCTGTGGGAATACGCCACAAAGTCATGGATTACTGAAACATCCCATGTTTCTGAAAGACATGAAGAACGGATTCCCCAACCATGCAAATATGTGCCCATCGTTATCGAAGCAATCGACCGACCCATGACCCTGATTTCGCGAAAGAAATTTTAAAGGGGTCACTTTCGTAAATCTTTAGCATGAAACACGCCGATTTTTTTGCCATCAAAAATTTCCACTTCGAATAACGAGTTTCCAATCTGCTGCACAACCCGACACTTTATAAACTTTGCACATAATTTAGCGTTTACATTTTTTGACGCATCGCTTGGCACAAAGTTTCTACGGTACACTATGTCTCCAGCGGAAAAACTCCGAACTGCACTTCGCAAATTATAGGTCCTTTTGTTACGTTCATATGCCAGATTAATCTTTTCCTTAACTGCCTGCCTTACAATTCTTTGGGATGTATTGTAAATCACTATCTCCTAGTATATTCAACTTCCGAAAAAGTCTGTACATCTATCCGTTGGTACACATTTGCTGTCCGAGCAAACAGTAATAAGGGTTGACGCCTGTGGATTGATGTTCTGAAGTACAGAGAGCTTTTTGAATCTCCGAAATATATCTATCCCAATCTTTTTGGTCGCTGTTAACATAACTTCTGATCCCTGATAAGATGGATTGATTTACTCTCTCTGAAACGTTGGCCTGAGGAGAGTAGACTGCGTTTCGGATATGAACGCACTCATATTTTAACAAGAAGGCTTGAAAATCGTTTGAAATAAACTGCCTGCCATTGTCACTGTGTATAAATTCAGGTACACCGAACCAATGGAAGACATCTTGTTGCAGAAAATTCACTTCTGCGTTCGTGTTGGCTTTTCGCATTGGCTTCAGGAAAACATATTTCGAGAAGGCATCTACCACAATAAATATGAAAGCATTGCCCCGCCTTGTCCGGGGCTACGGTCCCATAAAATCGACGTAGATTTTTTGAAAAGGGCGGTCAATTTCATGTTGCGATCCCATTAGTACTCGCAAGGTTGTATTAGACGACTTGCTCTCTTTGCACTGCGAACATTTCCGAACGTAAACGCGAACTTCGTTTGTCATGTTGGGCCAGTAGTAGGGAGAGTGGGTATCTTTGGGACACTTTTAGAATACATTAAATTTGCTGAAACCTTATAGATCACATCTGAGCAGAATTGTTTTCTTAAGATAAAATAATATTTTGGTAACCTATTTTCAGTTAAAAAGGAGACGAAAGTCCGACAGAAAAAAAGCAAAAAATCATTTCATGAACCAACTCATTTTGTCCCATGCGAGCAGGAGGATTGGGACAACTATGGGGTGAAATGGGATACCTTTACTAATATTAAAAATCTTTGTTTTCAAACAAAAGAAAAACTCACATAAAATATATATTACTTTTATTTAAAAAACAAAAACATAAAAAAATAAATTTTCTTCATTTCAATAACAAAATAACATAAAATAAACTTCATAAACAACTAAAAGTAGTAAAAAAAGGATAACGAAAAAAACTAAAAGGAACAATTAATAAAAGAAGATATCTTAACACAGTGATACAAATTTGGATTTTAAATCAATATTAAAATTGAAAATATCCCTTGGATTCCTCTTATTGGATGCAAGCTGCTGAAGATGTGGTAACTTGAGAACTATGTCATCCTTTAATACATGACTTTGATCCAAACGTTCGGGGTATACAAAGTAAATTGATTCAGACCCCTTCTTCCTCAAAAACGTCACTTGGAAGAGCCCTCCTTCCTCCCCTTGCACAATTTTTCCCACGAAGTGTATTAACGTCTTTGAGGTAGCAAATTTTATGACGACGAAGTCACCAACTGCCAGCTCTGATGAATGAAATTCATATTGATCCTCGTCAGAGGGAGCAAAATTCTCGTCATCAGATGAGTCCTTTAACACCAATTCCTCTGATTCAGATGATGTACTTGGCAAACGAACTCGTTTTTCTTTTGCAGGCCTTGACGTTGACAAATTTTTCTTTACCCGTTTCACTGCTGAGGTCTTATTTTTTTTTATATCCTGAAGCTCATTTTTTTTTCTGGGGTATCTGTTAAGATTCGTGTTTTACCTCCTTCCCTTTCTGACAACAGAACGCGGTTTTGATTTAGGATATGGTTGAATGTCCTCAGGCCTCAGAGACGACGCTGACGTGTTTGAGTTAGCGGGGCATATGTCTACGCCCGTGAAAGATCTAGATGTCGAAGGCATAGCATCATTTAAATAAGTGGAGTCTTCTGGTTCTGCGTCAATTTCCATGATGTCATCCAACCGCAAAGATGTGGACGTAAATGGAATTTCACATAACACAGCAGCATCAGACGCAAGCGCTATTTGGGTGTTTCCTTCCATATTAGGGTCCGGTCGATCTGTCACACTGGACATTAAAAATTCCTCTTCGGTAAAATTGTTTGTATTTAAGGGCCATATTCCGCTCTTATATCTTTCCTAAATGATATTTCAAATGCCCGGTTAGCGAGGCCAGCAACATCATATATTGTCAAGGTTTTTCCTGGATTTGTAACCATCCACTCGGAACAAGCTTGATTATATCGACATTTGAATGGGCCGTAAACTGAGACATCCAAAGGTTGGAGTCTATGGCTAGAATGAGGAGGGAAGGTTATCACGAAAACTCCGTTCTTTTTTGCTTCTTCAATCAATTCGATTTGAATATGGCTTTCGTGGTTGTCAAAAAGGAGGACGACCGGATCCTTTAGTGAGCATCTTATATGTTTGAGAAAATGTTGAGAAACCTAACACAATTTTTTTAAGATTCTCAATAAATATTAATAAAATAAAATACCTTCAAAAAACATTCACTATTCATCCATCCTGTGGGTTGCGCAAGTCCTAAGCTTCCTGCTGGTGCATTTTTCATCATAGCATCTTTAAACAATTTACGTGGAAATATGAATGCAGGTGGAATCGTATTTCCACATGCACTGATGAAGCCACACATGGTGACAAGCTGACCACGTTCCCCAGAAGTAACCTGTCCTACTTGCTTCACTCCCTTCGATGAAATTACTTTTGGAGGGTTATGCACAGTTGTCAGCCCCGTTTCATCACAATTCCAAATTCGGTCTGAGCTAAATGGATGTCTTGCATAAACTTCAAAAAGGTTGCTATAAAACTTATCCACATTTGTTTTATTGAAGCTGGTGCATCGTGACAAGCTCGTCGCTTCAGGTGTTCTTAAAGAGAGGTCTGGATGCCTGCGAAAAAATCCATAAAGCCACTCCTTGCCTGCAGCTTTATTGTGGTTCCATTTTTCTCGGACACTTATTTTACAGGCTTCAGCATATTTAAACGCTAAGACCCGTGCTTGTGCTGTTGTAAAGCCATAATGCATTTTCGATGAGGTTACAAAATATCTGGCCAGATGATTTTCTTGTTCGTCAGTAAATATTTGGCGTGGCCTTGTGTTCGCAGAATATTTATACTCTTCATTATTTTTTAACTTAGCAGCTTTAACGTGACGAGCTAATGCGGATTTGGAAATTTTATGGTCTTGAGCCACTGAACGTATAGAGGCTCCTTTGCTCACTTCCTCTATGGCCAATTGAATTTCAGTTTCAGTGGCCCTTTCTCTGGTAGTTTTCCGCTTCCAAATTCTTGGCATTCTGACCTAAACAAAAAAAAAGATCTAATTTAAAATGACAAACCTGCATAAAATTAGTGCAGGAGGAATGGGACAGTGTCCCAATCATCCTGCATGGCACTTTGAATAAATAAATTATAATATCACTTTTAATGTGGCACTAATCAAACACAACAACGATTAATTCACTTCAAAAATGGTGTTGCTATCTAATTATTTTACTCTTTTGCACAATAAGTTCACACATTATAAAAAATGTTCACTCAAAATTTACGCAGATATTTTACTTTTTATGCACAAATTACCTTTTTTTAATCTCCACTCCGCGATTTGTCTCTAAGACACAACTTGTTTTGTTGAGGGATGGGACCAGACTGAAGACAGAATCTGTCATACAAAGCAAGAGAAAAAAAATTGTAGGAATTGAGAAAATGCCTGTGTCCCATTCCTCCTGCGTCCCATTCATACCCACTCTCCCTAAAGCTCTTTAATTTTCTTTAGAATCATGCAGTTTCATAGTCAACGAGTTAGATAGTTTTGCAGGTACCCATACCTTCAACTCAAACTCTGTTTTCAATGGATCACCAGTTACTGAGGGAATTTTTATGTAAACGATGCCATCAACAACTCTTGCGTTTGGGAAGCAATCAAGGTTTTGTGATATATTTTCAACCAATTTAAGGTAGTCTGGTGTTTTTAATTCCGACGAATGGAGATCAACGTCTGTACCCGCGATGGACTCGATCAAAGGCTCATTTTCGAAAGAGCGAGAAAGTACATCTGGAACGATGTTCTGCGCGCCTTTCCTGTGTTGGATGTCGAAGCTAAAGGCTTGTAATTTTAGCGACCATCGTGCCAATCTGCCGCTTAAATCTTTAAGACTCATCAGCTACTTTAAGCTGGCATGATCGGTCACGATGGTGAATTTGACACCCTCAACATACGCTCGGAACCTTTTGATCGCCTGCACCGCCGCATAGCATTCCTGCTCGGTAACGCTGTAATTGCGTTGACACGCATTGAGTTTCTCCGAAAAGAACGATATGGGCCTTTCGTTGCTCTCCTCTGCGTACTGATATAAAACGCCTCCTATCCCATAACTTGATGCATCGCACTGAATGACGAAAGGCTTAGAAAAATGTGGGTTTGACAATAAATGGGCAGAAACTAGAGCTGATTTGAGTGATTCAAAAGACGTTAGGGCATCTGGAGTCAACTCAAATACCTTATTTTTTTTAATGTGTCAGATAAAGGACTAGCAATTGAGGCAATGTTGCGAATAAAGCGCCGGTACCAGCCACACAGACCCAAAAACCTTCTGACTTGCTTCAGCGACTTTGGTACCGGGAAGTCCGTTATCGCTGACACTTTACTCGAGTCTGGTTTGATATGACCCTCTTCTACAATATAACCCAGATATCTCAACTCCCTAAAACAGAAATGAGACTTTTCCATGTTTATTGTTAGATTTGCTTTGTGCAAACACATCGCAACCTTCTGCAAGGTCTCCAAGTGGCCAGCAAAATCCTTTGAGATGATCAGCAAATCGTCGAAGTAGACAAACACTTGTTCTTGTAGTTTAGCATAAAAACTGCTTACCAACTTTTTAGATCTGGTTCCAGGAGTACTAATATTTTCTGGGCAGAATGGTAAGTCATTGTGAATATCGTGTAAGGTATTCGGATAATCCAAGTCTACCTCCAAAACGTAACCGATATCTTTACTTGTGAAAGACATGATATAATTTTCAGTAAACTGATCAATGTTAGACACCCATTGAAAACCACCAGAGGGAAGTGTTTGGTTCATCGCCCAACCATAGAGGTTATTTACATCCAAGTACATCAGATATGATGAAGGTATGTTTGGGTTATACGTACTCATAAATTTGTTGTTTGCTTCCGAATATCTATGACAACATTGCGATAAACCACCTCTTACACCTTTTTGGAAAAATGTATACATTTCTAAATTGGTTAATAATTCCAATTCAATGTCTGTAACTTTGAGCATAGCATCCCAAGATAAGCCTGGTGTTGTATAATAGTAGCAGGGATCCAATTTATAAATTTCTTGACAAATTTTTCGAAAATTTTCAAAGATATCGGAAAGCAAAACAACATCGCTCTGTAAATAAATTTTTAGGTATTCTCCCATACTTTTACAATTGAAAAATGACCAAATTTTTTGCGCAACTTCATATGCTTCATCGGAACATTCCTCCTTAGTTTGTTGAAGAATGCACTCTTTTCCGGTAAAGATTTCTCTTCTAAACGATCCCATGAGCATAGATAATCATAAGGAAACACACCTTTCCTTTTGATTAAATCGAATTCTTGAGCACAATTAAAAACGAAGTTGTTAATTTAAAATCATCATTACCTAAATTTCGCTATAATGAATCAATACTTTCGTTCAGAAAGCGATAGGAATCAAGAAATCTCATTTCAAAATAAGTTTCTGATTTTTCATCTACAAGTATTTTCTTAGATATTCAAATATACTTTTCCTTATTTAGGGCTATGGCATTTATTTCGCCCTCCACTTCATTCAATGAGGAGAAAAATAAATGGCTGTCATAGCCTGTGAGATTATGTAAAAAAATTGGAATGAATTTAGGAAGACTTGATCTTAAATTACATTGGTTATGACTAGGCCCTCTATATTCCTCTGTTATCTGGCAATGATCTCTTACTCTATACTGGAATTCTACAAATGGTTTCCCACAAATTATGCAGCACTCATCGTTCTCCTGACACCATTGTTGTTGCGTTGTGAGTTCTTTCATTGGAACTGCATATTTATAATAATCATCATACAGACGTTAAATGTCTTCACTTAGATTCATGATAAATTGCCTCGTCCTTTAAAATAAAAATAAGATTATTAAAACATCAAAAGAAAAAAATAGCAAACTTCTTACCTGTAAACGTTCTCATTGAATTCTTACTTTTATCAAAGAAACAATTAATATAGTACGCAAATGCGCAAGGAACATGTTGTTGAGTTGTTGTTGTTGATGATATTGTTGGGTCAGGAAGTTAAGTACTTACAGGTAGTAAAATACTTTCAAAGTCGGCATATATCACGAAAGGTACACTGACAGACTTTTCAACATTTGAAAACTTTATTGTGTTTGTCTCCTCCTTTGGGATATATGTAACCACATGAGTGCTTTCTTTCTTATGTTTTTGCAAACTTTCCTCATTGTAATAATGCTGCAAACAACTATTACAAAAGTTTTTTCCTCTTCACCGTAAGTATCCTATCGCGTAGAAGCCGACTCAAATATTTGATCCATACATAGTGTGACGCTTCGTTATTATCGCAATATAACAAGTTAATGTGCAATGGTTTCTCATTTTTCGTCAAGTAGTATGGACCCTCAATACATTGTTTACTGTTGCCATCATCATTCGAGTACCCAAACACATTTACACTTATTTGATTTTGTGCTTCAAATTTGTATATCTGATCAATTCCCAAAGGAAAAACGAGATCTTTAAAATTTAACACCATATTTGCAGTGACGATGCAATCACTCGTTATATCCGGTATGTTATAAGAATATGGGACATTGGGCATCAACACATTCGGATTTACAGCTGATATTATCGACCATTTGAAACAGTATATGTCACTGTTCTTAACATTGATAACACCCTTTTTCTTATTAATAAATTCTGGTAATTTGAAGTGTGTTGACCCTATCAAACATTGGTATCTATTAATATTCAATTCCAAGGCTTTTATTTTAATCAGAGTCCATCCACTGTCTCGCTCCTGAAATTCTTCCAACTTCTGCCTTATATATTCCTCCATATCTTTTATTAGTTTTCAATGTTGTCATATAATAGAGCGGATTGCATACGAGTTACCATTGACTTTACATCAAACTCTATATCGTTTTCATTACCAATCTTAACAAATTCAGCAAATAATTCCAAATTTAGCCGAATTATTCTGAACTATTTTCTCTTGTAAATGATTGTGTACAATCACTCGCTTCCGAACAAAAAAATGAATTCACATCCAAATCTTCTTCTTTTTCATTCATCACAGAATAGGAGACAATTCGTTCTTTGAACAATGAAATTATTTTAAACACATTATCACCGTAGGCCACTTGCACTTTTGATTTGTGTGTATTGCTTCGCTGATGCTGTTTCCAGTTCCTTTTATTGACTTCAATGTTACACAAATTTCATACTATATTCGATGATGACGGTGGTGATGATGTCGATGCTGATACTGATGTTGATGCTGGCAACTCTGATGATATCGGTCTGGATGATGTCGATGCTGATATTACACACTTTAACAAGTGCGCCTTCCATTTGTATTTTGTGGTAAACGTTTTACTACAAAACATACAATGATGCAATATCTTCTCCTGTACCGTTTCCGTATGACGCGTCAAAGCATCTTTACGTGAAAATATCTTATCGCAAATACTGCACTTCATCTTTGTTTTTTTTTTTTCGTACACGGTTTTTTGAAAATAAAAATTCAACAATGATTTTGCAATAGTACAAAGAAATCTATATATAGCAATAAAAAATATGAAGATACATCAGCACTTAGTCAATAGAATACAAATAACTAAATTTATCTTAGGATTCCTGCCCCCCCATCAATGAAAACAATATCCCACACAACAACAAATAAAAATAAAAATTACATAAACAATATGCTTACCAGATTTAGATTTAACTGAATAGTGGTACTTTGATTTATATTCACCAAAAAAAGGTTTATTAATTTATTTCTCCCACACTTGCTAATTTGCCTTGCTAATTTCAACTGTTACTTTGAATACAATTCCACTCGACTTATATACCCTTCGCAATCATCAAATAGGCTGACTTATATGACCTTCGCAATCATTTTTTACATACAATTCGACACAACATCCTTAACGCAAATAAATTAATTAATCACAACAGATATGACTTATCTCTAACCGCAAAGACCAAATGTATTTTTTTACATTTTTTTAACGTATCGCCATGTGTTGACTATAAAGTTCAAAATCGCTGCTTATAAGTGTCCAACACTTTGGAATGTACCAGAACGTACCTACAAATTCCTGTCATGCTTATCAATGTTGACCTACAAATTTGACCTCCAACGATATGTTTAGCACAAATAAATAAATTAACCCTTTTCCATCACATCTGTCACCGGTCATCTGTCACCTGCCACCTGTCACCTATTACCTGTCACATATTACCTATTACCTGTCACCTGTCACCTCTCACCTATTACCTGTCACCTATCATATATTACCTGTCACCTGTCACCTATTACCTGTCACCTATCACCTATTACCTATTATCTATTACCTGTCACCTGTCACCTATTACCTATCACCTGTTACATATTAACTGTCACCTGTCACCTATTACCTGTCACCTCTCACCTATTACCCGTCACCTATTACCTGTCACCTGTCACCTCTGACCTATTACCTGTCACCTGCCACCTATTACCTGCCACCTGTCACCTATCGCCTATTACCTGTCACCTGTCATCTATTACCTCTCACCTGTTACCTATTACCTGTCACCTGTAACCTATTACCTGTCACCTGCCACTTATTACCTGTCACCTGTCACCTATCACCTATTAACTATTACCTATTACCTGTCACCTGTCACCTATTACCTACCTATCACCTGTTACCTATTACCTGTCACCTGTCACCTATTACCTATCACCTATTACTTATTACCTGTCACCTGTCACCTTATATACCCTTCGCAATAATGAGCATACTATGCTGTACATGCATGAACCTGTCACCTTATATGCCCTTCGCAATAATGATATCATCTTATATACCCATCACAATAATGAGCATACTATGCTGTACATGCATGATTAACTAATTATACAAATTAATTGACCACAACAGATATGGCTTATCACTAACCGCAAAGACCAGATGTATTTTTTACATTTTTAACGTATCGCCGCAATCATTTTTTTACATATAATCAAATCTATTTACTATTTATATGACCTTCGGAATCATTTTCACATACAATTTTGACACAACATCTTTAACACAAATAAATTAATTAAACCACAACAGATATGGCTTATCTCTAACAGCAAAGACCAGATGTATTTTTTACATTTTTTTAACGTATCGCCATGTGTTGACTATAAAATTCAAAAGTTCAAAATCGCTGCTTATCAATATCCAACAAGAACGTATCTACAAATTCCCGCCATGCTTATCAATGTTGACCTACAAATTTGACCTCCAACGACCCACAACAGATATGGCTTATCTCTAACCGCAATGCTTATCAGTGTTGACTATAAAGTTCAAAATCGCTGCTTATCAATATCCAACACTTTGGGATGTACCACCAGAACGTACCTATGAATTCCCGCTATGCTTATCAATGATGGCTCACAAATTTGACCACCACTACTCCACTACCCTTTTCCACCACCTTACTTATGCCAGAAGCTACCAAAACATACTACTGTGGCCTAACATTTCTGACGATCTCTCCAAAGTCTTGCGCCTACTGTACTTTGCCGAAATGTTCAACGCCTGTCTTCAGGAGGGCATTTTTCCTGAACCTTGGAAGCGCCAAAGACTTGTCCTACTGCCGGAAGGAAAGTGTAATCCAAACGAACCATCCTCCTACCGTCCTATTTGTTTACTAGACACGATTGGTAAAATTCTCGAACGAATTATTTACAACAGGCTCAAGCCAGCAATTGAAACGGCGGGAGGCTTCTCGGAACACCAATACGGTTTTCGCAGATCAAGATCTACGGTAGATGCAATCAATGCGGTAATAACGAGAGCCCGAGCCGCTATAGAAGGAAGGCGCTGGAAAGGAGGAACCAAAAATATTGCGCCGTTATAACGCGCGATGTAAAAAACGCGTTTAATTCGGCGAATTGGAAACGTATCATTAGCTGTCTCTACAGTATATCTTTGTAAGATTATAACGAGTTACTTCTCGAATAGAGTTCTCCTCTACGACTCTGATGAGGGAATAAAAGAGTATGAAGTAACGGGCGGTGTTCCACAAGGTTCAGTTCTAGGCCCCTTGCTATGGAACGTTATGTATGACGAAATTCTGTGTCTACCGATTCCAAGAGAAACGTCGATTATCGGCTTTGCAGACGACATAGCCGTGATAGCTGTGGCAAAAAGAATAGAAGAAGTCGAGCTGCACTGTAATGAGACAGTTGCAAATGTACGTACATGGCTTTCTAGCGCCGGTTTGAAACTCGCCGACCACAAAAAGGAAGCAGTACTTATTACGAGTAGGAAAGTGCGGGAAACGATAACCCTTAGAGTAGGAGAGCAATAAGTAGTTTCCCAACCGTTTATTAAGTACCTCGGAGTAATTATAGACGCTCGCCTAAGCTTTAAACATCATCTTGAATACGTATGCGAAAAGTCATCAAAAACCGTTAGCGCGCTTTCAAGGCTGATGAGTAACATCGGGGCCCGAAACAAACAAAGAGACTTCTTCTTGCAGGAACTGCCACTTCTATTCTCATGTTTGCGGTAGAAATATGGTCAAGTACAACGAAAGTTAAGTCTTACATGAGGGGAGTCAAATCTGTCCACCGTCGCACTAAGAGTCGCCTGTGCGTTTCGAACAGTTTCGAACGACGCTATACTCGTCGTATCTTCAATATTACCTATCGATATACTTGCTGAAAATTAAAAAGCTAGCGAGTCCGAAATGGTCGGGTAGATAACGACAAAAGAAAATACGAAAGGAGTCTGAGTATAGCAACTTGGCAACAACAATGGAATGATTCGTTAAAGGGAAGATGGACGCACAGGCTTATACCAGTGATTGATGTATGAATCAAAAGGGTACATGGTGAAACAAACTTCCATCTGACCCAGTTCTTGACTGATCATGGCTGTTACAGAGAATATCTCTTCAAACGCGTACATGAAACCAGCCCAAATTGTCCGCATTGTGTAATAATTGCCCAGGGAAAATAAGGGTGGTACTTTTTTCCTGTAGCAGAGGGTGGCACGCTTGCGATTTTGCACGGCGACAGCTCGTCGATGGGGGGATCTTTCTGCGACTTCCTGGATACAAAATAAAAAAATACGTGCCATGGGTCCGAAGACACATTAGAAGAAGGATGTCACTATACAGTGACTAAACGTCGTTGTCCTGTCCGAAGGAGGTTTGCGAACCGCGAGGGTTCACAAGTCAAATAGAAAGTTGTAGAAATTGAAAAGACACCAATGATTCCGGTGCCGAGAAGGACCTATGAGAGAAAATACGGAACAGAGAAGAGAAACGTTCAGATGTTCGTGACCAAGCAGCACTAGGTTGTTGCTGCGTCATCGGCTTTACCCACCCTTTACTGTAGAATATAATCAACAGCTCCATGGTTACCTTAAGCCGGTTAACTGTTTAGAGGTAACCCCTTAATGTTGTTGTTACACCAACTCCATTTACTATCACTTGTCACACATCACCATCGCCAAAACTATTTACCTTGGCTATTAAGTCATTGTATTTAATCCAATACACACAATTTTATTCATTTAAATGTTCTTAATGTTAAGACCCGACTACTAAAGCCGATCCAAATTTGTAATTAATTTATACGAATTAATTTTAATACCTCACGCAATAAGGTCTACGTCAGAATAACATATATAAATATTCTGAGATCTGTGGATACCAAATATACCCCAAGGAATTTACTTAAATAAAAACGTCAGCTTTAAATATTATTCGGAGGTAATTTCTTACAATGTTTGAAGTAACCTCCCACAGCACATGTAAAGTTATACAAAGTATCTAACTAAACAAATATTGGTTGATGCCAAAAGAATAATACACTTAAAGTTAGCACTTACATAAAGTTCAATTGAATCGAGGTTGAATTATATACGTTGATGTCCTTTTGACTTGCTGACTCCGGCTTGTGCGCACAACTCGTTGTCTGCTTTATCTGGACTTGGCTGTTGTAAAAGAAGTTATTAAAGTATATGTATTTTGTATAATTCAAATCGCATTACCTGTGTTACAATCTTATATTAACCTGAAACTATTTCTACTTAATGAGAATAATTATTAGACTATGCTTACATACTAGATGTCGCGGATGTTCGAAGAATTTTTCTTCGTTGAAACGCTGGGTGTGGAAGAAATTCTTATTTGTTGTAAATGCTGGTTGAAGAATTAATCTTCGCGTCTCGGCTGTTTGTGAAGAATATATTCTTCGTTGTTGCAAGTGGATGAACTGGCTGGTGGTTGAAGAAATTATATTCTCCGGGTCTATGCTGGTGGTTGAAGAAATTATATTCTCCGGGTCTATGCTGGTAGTTGATCTGGCTGGTATCGCTCCCACGTGACCTAATCTATAATAGACATGCCGGGGTATTTTCACACACTCATCGAATAAATAAAATCTCAATAATTACCTGGGATTTTATGTTAAGGCTCTTGGTCTGAGCCGAGTAATCCTTTTGCAGTGTAAGAGAAATGTTAGATTTCTCTGACTTTTTGCCGACTGTGCCGGTGCGCAGGTTCTAATTGCCTTTTTCCTAGAGTTGTGACGCCCAGGCGAGGTTTCTCTTTGCCTAGCGCAGTGGTTACCTCCCGGCAGTATTGAAAAATACAACTGAAGCAGGTGATGGTGCTTGCGGGGGTGTGTGTGCGTGGGTGAGTAGAGCTGGCGAAGTTGGAGCTGGAGAGCGGCGAATAGACGGCGACGGCGACCAATATGAGCAGAGCCAGGCGACCAATTTCTCGTTCAGCCTGTCTTCTGTTCTCAGCAATTAGAAGAATAAAAAAAGAGACTCCAACTAGGTTGTATGTTCACCTTTTTGCTTTATTCAACAGACTGCTTTTAAAAAAGAATAAAAAAAGGTGGCTCCAACTTGGTTGTGTGCTCACAAACTTTATTTAACAGACTGCAACAATTCATATTTCACGCTGCCGTCTTATACTCAGAAACGCAACGGTGCAGTGTGAATCTTAAAACAACAATAATTCTTTATTTTCGCCGTTGCTGAATTCTGTGTATACGAGGACTCACATTTGCGTGTTTAAATAACATTTTAAAGTTAATATGCGATATGTGCTTTTAAGTTTAAAAAGTGCTTACAAAATAAAAATATGCTTTCTAATGGCATAGAATGAATGTTATTGGAAATGAAAATAATAATTGGAAAAACAATAATAATTGAAAACATGATGACTTAAATTAATGCGGCTGCTACAATCTCCCCCTCTGCCTCATCGATCGTCTCGGTGATGTGGCAGCAACTGGTGAAGTCGTCCTTCTTTTGGTGGCGATAGGAGCCTCTGCAGCCTTTGTTTCTTTAGTGGATTTAGCCGGTCTACCCCTCTTCATGATAGGTATTATAGGCTCGGTCGATTCATTTGTATCTTTTTTGTATGACGTTAACATTGATGCGTGGTATGTTCCCAATGGAACAGATGGATTGTCTTTCTTGGCAATCGAAAAAGTAGATGAACCCTTTTTAGCAAATATTATGTAGGGCCCATCTCTTTTTGGAGCAAATTTAGCGGTAAAACCTTTAGAGGCTCTACTAATGGGATGAGTTTTTACGAGCACTTCATCACCAACTTCGTATGTTTCGTGTGATCGTCGCTTCTTGTCGACATACATTTTGTTACGATCTTGTACCTTCTCGGACGATTCTCTAGCTTCCTTCAGGGTATCGGCCATTCGTACCAAGTGTGGGGTAATCTGAGGGATGAAGTTTTCTGATCGGATGATGGCTTTTAAATCGTGATAGACATCATCTGGAGTTCGAAGTTCTCTTCCGAACGTCAGGTATGCTGCTGAAAAACCCGTACTCTCACATTTAGCAGTGTTCATCGCGAATCTTATTGTTGGGAGTTTGAGATTCCACGAAGTATGTTGTTTTCCAACCAAAATGGATAATTGCGCTTTCAGGTCTCGGTTTTTTCTCTCGACAGGATTTGCTTCCGGGTGGTAAACCGGGGTAAATGATTGTTTTATTCCCAGGCAAAATGTCAGCTTCTGCATTAAGGCAGAAATAAACTGTGTTCCATTTGTCGCTGTGAAGTTTTCTTGGTACACCAAATCGTAAAAATATCTCGTTCAAAAGTACAAGTGCACAGTTTTCAGCCGTACCTTATTTTAAAGGGAATAGTTCTACCCAGCGACTACACAAATCTTCGACGATTAAAATCCACTGGTGTCCATTTGCGCTCAAAGGTAAGGGTCCAAATAAGTCGACTGCAACAACTTCAAACCTTTGACTACTTGGAGTTGACTGCATTAGTCCAGCTGGTTTCAGATTTGAGGCTTTGTAACGTTGACACTCGAGGCAGACTTTTACATGGTTGGCCACATCTGTCCTCATGCCAGGCCAGTAATATCGACTGGAGATGCGAGCTAATGTTCGCTCGGCGCCATAATGTCCAGCTGTCGGATCGTCGTGGTATGTCTTAAGCATTAAGGACTTCATTGTTTTAGGAACCACAAGTTGTCCATTTCGGAATCCTCTTCAGGACAATATCGATACAAAATACCATCGACTAACATATAACCGCGGCTGGTCCAGCGAAGTATATTCTCGTTGTCTTTTTCGAAGGAATCGATAATAGTTTTTATGTCAGGATCAGCTAGTTGTTCTTCTCGAAGTTCTTTGGAACCTCGCCTTGGTAAGTCTATTTCCACAGAACAGATTTCGCATGACTCTTCTACATGCCCTTTATCAGGACAGGGTGGTCGGGAAAGTGTGTCAGCTACTGCATTATTCCTCCCTGGATTATATCCTATTTGGATATTGTATTGTTGTATCTGCAGTGCCCATCTGGCAAGTCTTCCGGTAGGCGATTTTAATGTCATCAACCATTTAAGGGGCTGGTGGTCTGTTAAGATTTTCACCTCAGATCCTTCAATGTATCCACGGAACTTTTGCACGGCCCACACTACCGCGAGTGCTTCCTTCTCGGTAGTGGAGTAATTGCGTTCTGCAGGTAGTAACAAACGGCTTGCATATTCCACCGGGTGTTCCATCTCGTTCTCCCCCTGGAGTAATACTGCACCGATGGCGTAATTGCTTGCATCAGTTTTTAGAACAAATGGAATACCTTCCTTAACTTGTTGCAAAATTGGTGCGGTGGTCAAAAGTTTCTTCAGCTTGTCGAAAGAACATTGCTCCTCATTTTCCCACTTCCAAACTGCATTCTTTTTCGTTAGGTTCGACAGAGGCTTTGAAATATTAGCAAAATTATTTATAAATCTCCTGTACCAAGAACAGGTTTGAAGAAACGATAGCACCTGCTTCTGGTTTTTTGGCCTTTCTCGTTTCAATATGGCTACAGTCTTCTGTGGGTCAATTTTGAATCCATTTGGCGTAAGGATATGACCTAGGTATTTAACCTCAGAGCAGCAGAATTTACATTTTTCTCGATTGAGTCGGAGTCCAAACTCTTTCAGACGTTGAAAGACTGTCTTTAGGTTGTTTAAATGAGACGCAAAACTTTCAGAACATATGATAATGTCGTTTAGATACGCGAGAATCAAAATATTTGGCAATCCATTTCGAAATTTGTCTATAAGACGTTGGAAAGTTGCTGGTGCGTTTCTTAATCCAAATGGCATTCTTTTAAAGACGTAAATACCAAAAGGAGTAATGAAAGCTGTTTTTGGTTGATCTTCTTCGGCTACCTTAATTTGCCAGTATCCTGATCGTAGATCGAGTGTCGACATGAAAGGTGTGCTTTTTGCGGCATGAAGCAGATCATCAATCCGAGGTAATGGGTATCGATCTGGTAGTGTTATTGCATTTAATTTTCTGTAGTCGACGCATATACGTATACTGCCATCATTTTTTGGCACCATTACTACAGGCGATGCCCAAGGGGACTCTTTTTCTTCAATAATTCCTCTTCGTAACATGTCGTCGATTTCGGTTTTTAACTGGATTTTTCTAGCTGGCGAAATTCTATACGCAGCTGTAGCGATAGGGGATTGACTTCCGGTTTTTATGCGATGTTCGATATGTGGAATTGGGGATGTAATTTCTCCAAAAACCTCTTCTTCTTTTTCCAAAAAATGTTCCAGTTTAGATTTCTCGATCGACTGTAATACATGGCCTTCTTCTGGACGTAGCTTTATATCAATGCAGTTGAGTTCAAACCATGCATCAGTTTCTGCATAATCCACTCTTGTTGGTCCACTGAATAAGTTATTGTGTCGTTCTGGGGTTTGCATCTCATTCGGAATCGCATCTGAGAAGATGGCTTGTACCCCATGTGGAGAGTAATCGTTCGTTCTTTTGCGTTTTGGTGTGTTTCCAATGGGACTTATTGTTTGTCGACTCTCTATCCAAGCGAGAAATGCTGAAACATCCTCTCATTTGTCATCGAGGAAACGTACTTTTGGACTTGGTGTCGTTGATTTCTGTTTTTTCTCTGGCCTTTTGAAAGGATTTTCGGGTTGAGTGTGTCTCGGTTTAAGGGCTTTGCTTTCAACTAGCTTAAAATCGAAGGTGGTTGCTGGATCGTCAACAAAATAAAATGCTCTTTGTGCAATGTTCAACACTATTCCGCATTGTTCTAAAAAGTGGATTCCAAGCAAGGTACGGTTGTCTTTTGCTTTTGGCAATGCAATGAACCGGATTTTCCGAAACCTCTTCCCAATAATGATATCAACCACTGTTGCGTAAACGACTTCTTGTCTTGGGACTCCGTCGGCAAACGTGAGCTCTGCATTAACTGGCGTGAAGGAGCATCCTTTATGTTTAAGCTGTTGGTATAACCGTGCACCTGCTACGCTAGTTCTAGCTGCCGTGTCAAGATAGGCTTCTCCCTTAAGACCGTTAATGTTTATATCAACAGTGGGTACACTTCTTCCAATTACTGTTGAATCAATTAAGTTGAAGTCAAGCGCGGTTGGACTATTGATATTTTTGTTGCTGCAAGTGGGACAGTTCGTTCGGCAATAACCAGCTGCACCACAACCATAACAATTTAAAGCAAATTTTTTGTTTGGCTGCTTTGCGTTTTCAGCATACCAGCAGGTGTCAGCTAAATGTCCATGCTTTCTGCATTTTGAACAACGCTTACGTTTGGTGTCAACCTTCTCATGTGCCTTGGACTCTGGCTTATTTTCGCTATTAACAATTTCGGCTTCTCTTGCTTCGCTTAGAAGTTCTTGAAAAGTTTTCACCGAATTTCTTGGAACCTTTTCTCTAAACGTTAAAAGCATTTGTCCATAGGTCATGTTTATCATTACTTCCTCCGATATATCATCTGAGAGTTGTGAAAATAATGACCGTTTTTTGCAAATAAACTCGTCAGTTGATTCGTTCGGTTTTTGTTTTTGATCAAACAATTCAACATAGATCCTCCATGCTGGTTTTGGCGGAGCAAATGACGAACGTAGCAGTTTAATCGCGTCCTTGAATGTTTTTGCCTCATTTTTTACACCTTGCCACCAGTTTGATGCAAAACCTTCTAGCAGGAGAGGGAAACCAATAATTGCATTAGCATCGGATACGTTTTCGGAGCTCTTATATACAGTGATGGTCGCTATGAAATCTTCCAGCTTGGAAGTATTTCTTTCGCCATCAAACCGAGCGGTGCATCTGCTAAATGTGCCATGGCTTTCTTTCACACCAATAGCAGCTACCAAACGCGTAAGTTGATCTTCAGACAAACTTATTGGCGACGTCATCGTGGATTGTTGGGATGAGTTACTGCGTGTAATCTGTTCAATTATTGTCGACTCGAGATCTGACAAGTCTGATGATGGTGACTCAAATACCAACGATTCTGACTCAGATGAAGATGATTGAGTGTCGTTTTTCTTTTTCTCCAACAAACGTTCGCTTCTTCTCATATGTTCAGATTTTCTGGTCTCCACTGTAGTACATCCACCAAAAATCTGTAACCTCGTGTGATTTTGTAGGGTGATCGTATTTCAGCTCTGCTTTTCTTTCTAGGCTTTTTGCTAGTAAAATTCGCCAAAATTCTATTTTTACGACCTTTACTGTAATTTCTTTCCAAACATTTTTAATTTGGTATTCGAAATAATCAGTGGGCGCAAGAAAAAAAAATCGACTACCTAGTCCACTTTTCGGATTCCAGTGTATTCCACTTTCTCGGGCCTCTACTGTATTGTTTACAAAAATGCCAAGTAAACAATAGGCCCCACGTTGGGCGCCAATTGAAGCAGGTGATGGTGCTTGCGGGGGTGTGTGTGCGTGGGTGAGTAGTGCTGGCGAAGTTGGAGCTGGAGAGCGGCGAATAGACGGCGACGGCGACCAATATGAGCAGAGCCAGGCGACCAATTTCTCGTTCAGCCTGTCTTCTGTTCTCAGCAATTAGAAGAATAAAAAAAGAGACTCCAACTAGGTTGTATGTTCACCTTTTTGCTTTATTCAACAGACTGCTTTTAAAAAAGAATAAAAAAAGGTGGCTCCAACTTGGTTGTGTGCTCACAAACTTTATTTAACAGACTGCAACAATTCATATTTCACGCTGCCGTCTTATACTCAGAAACGCAACGGTGCAGTGTGAATCTTAAAACAACAATAATTCTTTATTTTCGCCGTTGCTGAATTCTGTGTATACGAGGACTCACATTTGCGTGTTTAAATAACATTTTAAAGTTAATATGCGATATGTGCTTTTAAGTTTAAAAAGTGCTTACAAAATAAAAATATGCTTTCTAATGGCATAGAATGAATGTTATTGGAAATGAAAATAATAATTGGAAAAACAATAATAATTGAAAACATGATGACTTAAATTAATGCGGCTGCTACACAACAGAACAGAAATAAACTTTTTATTTTATTTCCTTGCTTCTAGCACTGCGTCACCGACCCGAGGTATTGAAAAATACTTTTTCTGTTTAGTTTTAGACTATTACAAAAAAAAACGTTTTTATTATATTTCATTGCTTCTACCAATGGCGGCACCGACCCGAAACTTCGTAAATGTTGAAAAGAAAACGTACAATGGCGTCGTGCCTTTTATAGTTCTTTCTGATGTTTCGTTCGCATGATGAAGTTGGTCACGATTGCACAGATTTTCAGCGGATGCATTGGGTTACTGTGAACATGTTGTACAGTATGGTGCGAAAAGATTTTAAAGGCGCACGCTACAAAATCATGGACTCTTGACATCACTTGTGGTGAAAGAGTACCTGAAGAACGCAGTCTTTAAAATATCTGAAAAAAACCTGGACTCGACCCACGTCGCTGATGTCATTGTAACGTTTCTCCTTTCGAGTACATGTCATTACTCGCTATGCCTCATGTTCCCACAGTACTAGTGCATTACTTTGGTGATAAAGTAGCTTAGTAACACGATCAATCCTTTGGCCAGGAATTCGTGTAGAATAGTTCATAACGAGAAATCTATTACGCTTTAATGCAGTGACTCTGCCTTAATCGTTTCTTGCACTGGCCTACCAATATTCGAAATAACTTCCATATCCTTCCAGGGTACTTTCCAGTTGTCTTCCTCCTTCCATCTAATTCAGCTTAACAATGCTTCATGCATAATTATAGATATAGTTTACTTTCATCGATCGTCGCTTGTGAGACCAGACTTAAGACTGATAGATTACCTACTTCCCGAGACTGCCGTGATTTTCGATATTATGTTGAAGGATGTTTCGGTGGACACAGACAATGCCTCTATCGCAGGTTCAGTATCGAAAGTTTTACGTATTCTAATAGAATCCGTTCCCCTAAATTAAAATCACTGTGTCTCTGGAACTTCTTGTAGCTTGCCTAGATCCTACAATACAAATTGCGGGTTCATTTGTGGAAACGACAAACCATTTCCTTTTTTCTTTTGCAAATCAAAATTGTATCTAGTGGATGTTCGCATACACAACATACACATGACAAAATTAGTGGTCTGAAATGGGTGTGAACCAGTGAAATTTACTGTCTTAAATCCTTGGCACGATATACGCCTATGGATTTGCCTTGCATGTTCGCAATTTGATACATCGCTCGTCCCACTTGTTTAACTATACGACATTTAATAAATTTTTGGCAAAGCTTTGAGCTAAAATGTTTCGAAGCATTGCTGGGTAGGAAATTACGCCTATATACTTCGGTTCCTGGCTTGAATACTCGTAATGAACTTCGCAGATTGTACGATTTCTTGTTCCGCTCATGAGCCTTTTTTTAAATTTTCTTTTACCTTTTCTCTCACCAGCTGTAAGGAGTCTGGTTGGGTTAAATACTCTAATTCAGCGTCGCCTAACGATTTCAATTTTTTCGCTATCTTGTACATGCTTGCATGCGTTATCATATGATGGCCAAACAAGGTAAAATAAGGAGACATTTTTGTTGACTGATGTACCGAAGTGCGCAAAGCTTGTTGGATTCCCGACAAATGTACATCCCATTCTTTCTGATTGTCTTTCAGATACGTTCTTATGGCGGATAAAATTGATCGGTTGACCCTTTCAGAGGCATTTGCTTGTGGCGAATAAACAGCTGTTTTGATATGGGTGGTTCCATATCTTGAAAGAAAATTACTGAATTCTTGCGAAACGAATTGCTTGCCGTTGTCGCTATGCAGGAATTCAGGCACTCCAAACTTTTGAAAGATCTCATTTTCTAAAAATTCGATAGCTAACTTGGAGGTTGCTTTATGCAGCGCTTTAAGAAAAACGAATTTAGACATGTGGTCTAAAACAACGAAAATAAAAAGGTTACCCTTCTTAGTACGAATATAGGACCCCATGAAATCCACATAGATCTTTTGGAAAGGCATTTCTATTTCCATTAATGCCCCCATGGGTGGTCTAAGTGTGAAGTTTGGCGCTTTTTTTTCTTTACATTTTGCACAATTTGTAACGAAAGCTCGCACTTGTGAAACCATATTCCGTGTGAACAATTGGGTGGATTGTGGTTTTGTTCAATTATCGAGTTTGTTAGACCTGTGGGAATCCAAAGTTTCCAAAGGTACTGGATATTCGAATTGTCGTTACCGCTAGCTAAAGCACGTTTGAACACCAAATTGTCTTCGATTTTTAGGTCTGGTAAATTTTCTTGCTTGTCTCTTATAGTGGTCAAAAGATCTACATACTCCTCGGATTTCAATTCTGGTGAATTTAAGTCTAGCTCATTCATTGTGATCTGTTCTACATAATATGCCCTCGATAATGCATCTGGCACTATATTTTGCGAACCTTTTCGGTGTTCAATATTGAACGAGAACGCTTGAAGCTTCAAAGACCACCGTGCTAGTCTGCCGCTTAAATCTTTCAAGCCCATAAGCCACTTTAGGCTTGCGTGGTCAGTGATGATGGTAAATGATGTACCTTCCCCGTAGGGTCTAAATTTGTGTACCGCTCTTAAAGCTGCAAAACATTCTAGCTCTGTAACGCTATATTTCTGTTAACACGAATTCAATTTTTCAGAAAAATAGGCAATCGGCTTTTCATTATGTTCGTCGTCAAACTGAAATAATACTCCACCAATTCCTTGTGACGATGCATCACATTGAATAGTAATAGCTTTTGAAAAGTCTGGATTGCTTAAAAGTGGTGCAGATACTAAGGCGGATTTTAATGCATCAAAAGAAGCGAGAGCCTCTTTGTACATTGCAAAAGATTTGGTTTTTTTTAGAGTGTCAGTCAGAAATATTGTATAAATCTTCGATACCATCCACAAAGACCTAAAAATCTCCTGACCTGTTTCTGAGTAGATGGGATTGGAAAATCATTTATCGCAGATATCTTATCTGGATTTGGTTTTATATGTCCTTGTCCTATTATATACCCCAGATAGCGAAGTTCTTTGAAGCAGAAAAATGGCTTCTCAACATTTATCGCCAAGTTAGCCTTATTTAAACATCTAGCTACCTGTTCTAATACGGATATGTGGTGATTAAAGTCCGGTGAAATGATGAGAAGGTCGTCAAGATAGACAAACGCGTTTTCCCTAAGTGCGCTGGGGATCACTTTATCCATTAACCGACACATCCTTTGGGGTGCATTACACAATCAAAAGGGTATGACAGTAAATTGATAAAGGGGTCGTCCAGGCACAGTGAATGCGGTTTTCTCTCTTGACTTTTATTCTAGGGGGATCTGCCAGAATGCGTCTTTTAGATCCACACTACTTATGTAGTGTGTATCTCCAAGTCGACTGAGCAGACCCTCTATGTGTGGTAGTAGATATGCGTCTCTTTTTGTAAGAGAGTTCACTTTCCGGTAATCTAAAGAAAGCCGGTTCTTGCCAGGTTTTCGTATAAGGACTAAAGGCGAACTCCATGCACTATGACTCTCTTCGAGTACACCCAAGGTGAGCATACGATCGAGTTCCGTATAGATTATCTGTTGAATTACAGGTGACATCGGGTAATGACGTTGCTTTACCGGTTCATAGTCATTAGTATCTATAACGTGTGTCTCTAATGTAGTTTTCCCTAAACCTTGGTCTGTAAATGAAGGAAACTTGGAAATTGCAGATAGCAGCTTCTTTGCCTGCTCTTTCGTAAGTATATGCATTGGTGGTTGGTGTTTCGTACTAGAATTGCTGTCTGAACTTGTGGAAATCTCGCTGATGTTGTTTGGAGCGATTTGGAACTTGGACCAAAAGTCTACGCCGAGGTATAGTAGTTGCACTAGATCTGGGACTAGGTAGAGGTCTAGAGTCTTAACCATGTTCTGGTATTCGACCTTTGTCGATATACGACCAACTATTTCCTGTCCTTTCCCATCAGCAGTGTTTACCACGGAATGAAATTTTACAATCGGAATACCTAGTTCGTTAACAAAATTCATACAATCCTTACCTAAACATGAAATCGAGGCTCCACTATCCAACAATCCTCTGATTTCTTTTCCATGCAGTACTATAGTAGCATATGGTCTTGTGCCAAAATTTCCTCCAAGGAATGTTTCATTGATAAGTTTGCGATACGCACGTCTTTTCCTATATCTTCGTCTTGTTTTGACGTTTTTGCTTGAAAGTTGAGGTGGTATAATTTCTTCTACATCAAAAATTCGTTTCCGAATCTTTTGATAATTGATCAATCTTTGCTCAAAAGATCTTTTATACATGGGTGTGAAATTAACTTTAGTGTCAGTGTCTGGTGTGCTATAAAATATAAATACATAAATGTTCTGAAGAACGAATGTCGTTATATTCAACTATTTCGTGTTCGGGGATTTCCGAGGTGTTTGTCGAAGCATCTAATTTTGCTATTCTGGGAACGTTTGTGTCGAACGTGATTCCCCAGATTTCGTCACGTTCGTTTTCGGGTTTCCCTTATGTAAATTACATTTAGGACAATCCAAGACGTTGTAATTGTCAGTGCCGCACTTGTTTCCGAACTGGCAAGCTGCAATTAATAAAATTGTGTCCAAGATGTTTGCAGTTAAAACATTTCACATTCTCCTCGGCAAGTTTCCGATGACCATGCGAATTACTCGAGTGGTTTGTAAAAGAGACCGCTGAAATGTTTTCGCATGGTTTGAAATGTATGCCAGGTGTATTTACTTCGGCGCAATGCAATTCCTGAAGGTTTCTGACATTACCTACGCGATGTTGCATACCATAACGAGTTTGAAGCATTTTTTCCGTCCGTCTGCATTCATCTCGAAAGTGTTCCAATGAATTCATCTTCATTGAATATACAAAATTCATCAAACGAATATCGTTTAAATCAAATCGTTTAAATTGTTTTATTAGGGATGTTCGAAGTAATGGCCAATCACCTCTAGGATTGCTTCTAAGATGTTGCCAATACCAATCTTGAGCGGATCCGGACAACATATGGTGAAAGCTGCATAAGATATCTATCCAAGGGCATCGTAGTTGATCTTAAGCACCTCTACACGAAAGACAAAATCTTCAATTGACATACCTTTGGCGGTATCATCGAATCGAATGCCCCAGCGATCCAACTCAAAACGTCGGTTATTTGGTCTATCGACTTGCTGATCGCCATTTGAAAAGCGAGTAAAATGTTCATTACGATATGAAACTTGAAATTGTTCATTAGGTATGAAGTTACTTTGGTTAAGCCCAATTTGAAATCGCGAGCTAGTCGACACATTATCAGAATGAACAGAATGATTATCCTCTGGACTTTGTTGACTCGAAATAGGTTGCAACATTTCCGCCTGTGGATTTGTAAGCCTATTCGGTTGGGTCTTTTGCATCAGAATGTGTTTCATGCTTTGCTCCACATTCTGTTTAATTAAGTTTGGTCAATCTTTAAAAAGTGAGTTTTGCAGTTCCGTCAAACTTGCATCTACCACTTTCTTTACGTGCGTATGTAGATGGCCATTGGCATTGTATATAAACCTTATAGTAGTGCAACCGTGCGTAAACGACGATACGCCATCAGTGCGCATTCGCCCGCAACAAATCATGATAGTCTAGTTCTACCATTGTATATACACTTTATAGTAGTGCCATCATATAACGTCAAAAGGTGAAGTGAACGGTTGGCTTTATAAGTGCTCTGAGTTTGTGATCAAAATTCCCTATCTAAAACGTAGTAGTCCAAAGAAAAAATCGAAACAAAACCCATTTAAGACAGTGACTTTTGAATTTTTATTGTAAAATAAGAACCAGTGTCCTTACAATTTGACTACAAGCTGAATTTTTTGTTGGTAACAAACAGAAAAGTAGATTAAAATATTGTTTGACGATTGCTTCTGTGTGTGTGCTCTTTGTTTTCACCGCTCCTCTGTTACGCAGTAAGTACTCGTACAAATATAATGCCTATGTGTGATAACTGCAAAGAAGAACTGCCTCCAATGGGGGATTTCGTTACTTGTCCGATGTGCTCCCGTAACCTGCACTACCAATGCACCACGGTGACAGAGCGTTCTTGGCGGACGATGCGTACAAAAAAGGAAGCTTGGAGGTGCCAATTTTGCAAGAATGCTAAGAATAATCCGTGCAACGCTCCATTTGACTCCTCTTCGCGTCCTCTTACCCCTACAACGCGCCCACAATCACCTGAAGTTCAAACGAGCAAAAGAAACCGGACTGAAATCATCAGTCCCCATAACAACACTCAAAACAATCATCCCAACATAGACAATCTGTCAAACACCAATGTCAATAACATCATGGAAGAATTTAAAAATATAAAAACGGAAATAAAAGGCATCGCCGATTTTTGCAACTTCGTCTCACAAAAGTTTGATGAAATCAACAAAAACCTCGAAAAAAACAACACTTTTATGGATTCACTAATGAATGAAATTCAAAAACTTAAAGATTCCCACAAAGAGAAAGATGAACAAATATCTAACATGCAAGCACAAATAAACATATTAGAACAACAACAGCTTAAGTACAGCGTGGAAATAAAAAATATACCACCAAAACAAAACGAGAACTTGCTGGAAATTGTTAAATCGGTAGGAAAGACCATTAACCACGAAATCACAAACATGGACATCACGGATATATATCGCACTAGAACTAAAAATGCGGAAAGATCAACAATAATTGCCACTTTTCAGAATTACACAAATAAGACTAGATTAACGCCCGCGCGACCCGTCCGTTGACAATCGCCAAGCTCAACCATCATATAGAAAGCAATGAAAAAGTTAGCGAAATTTACAATAATAACAACATATTCATCAATAACCAGCTGACAAACGAAAACAAGCAACTACTATGGCAAGCAAAGAAGAAGGCAAAAGAAGAAAATTGGAAATTTGTTTGGGAAAACACAGGGAAAATTTACGCGAGAAGAGAAGAAAAAACAGAAGCTTTGTTCATTCGATCTCCGAACGATATTAACAAAATTAAACGTCAGTAATTATTGTGTGTGTGTGTGTGCGTATGTGAGGAATAACTTTTGTTTTGTTTATGATGGATGAAAACATAGAAAACATAGAAGAACTGTTTGATCTGAATTACATGGAGTTTGATGATTTTGATCAAGCAGAAGAGGAACTAAAGAAAACGAATTTTAGTTGCTTATGTCTAAACATAAGGTCGCTAAGAAAAAATTGGGATGTTTTTTGTGCTCGTATCTGTCCAATTTTGAATTATATTGATGTAATTGTCCTCGTCGAAATAAATATAAAAACAGAAGAAAATAATCTTTATCATTTAGATGGTTTCTCTGCTGAATTTGCCAACAGGGCAAATAAAAAAGGTGGTGGTATCGTAATGTTTATTAAAAATAATATCAGTTACGAAAAAATAAAAATCGATACAACAGCTTGTGAAAACCTGACCGTGAAATTGATGTCCTATAAAAAAGAAAAATTTATAAGTGGAGTTTATAGACCGCCGAAGCAAAACCCAGTTGTATTCTTCGATGACTTGGTGAAGATAATTAACTCTAAAGAAGGAAATTGTGGCACAATAATTCTGGGCGACATTAATATAAATACAAAAGATGATTTAAATGCATTGGTTCTTAATTATCAGGATTTGCTGGCATCGAGGGGACTTTTTAATGCCATCAAAGGGTATACCAGAGTGGACTTAAATATCGGCTGCCGCACACTTATAGATCATATTTTAGTCAGTATACAAGAGGCTAGAATGTTTTCAGCTGTAATAGAAAATGAGATATCAGACCATTACATTACACTATATGGAATCTACGAGGAACATCTTTTCGAAAATAATACTCCCCTTAAGTCCTTCATAAATCCGACGAGAGTTAATGAATTAATTCGAGCTGTTGATTGGACATCCTTATTGGAAGAAACTAATCCAGAAAGTCTTTTGATGTCGCTGATTAAAAAAATGGATGATATCTACTCCAATTCAAAGCTGTAGGCAAAGAAAGAAGTCGTAGGAAAAGTCACTCGTGGATTAACACGGACATTCTAGAGAGTTGTAAGGAACGAGATCGATTGTACCGAAGGTGGAAAAATAACCGTAGCAACTCATCCTATGAAATCGAGTACAAACAGTTTCGCAACCAAGTAAACAAAAAAATATCTCAGACCAGGAATCTACATTATAAAGAAAGATTTGAACAAACAAGAGGTGATCCAAAAAAAAACATGGGCGATAATAAATGAGGTGTTAGGACGACGAAAACTTTCCTTGGATGACACTATAAGTAAACATTTTCCATCCGACAAGAACATGACTACGTTGGCAGAGGAATTTGGAACGCTTTTCGCAAAACAGGCAGAGTCTATAATACACAAGTGCAATGTAGAAACATCCAGTCATCAAAATACGAGATTATGTCACTCTATATATTTTGGGGAAACAGACTATGCAGAGGTAGAAGGTTTGGTACACCGCCTAAACATACAGAAAGCACCCGGGGTAGACGGTATTAGAGTATCTGATATTAAACTTAATACCGATATCTTTGTCCCCATTTTAACCAAACTTATTAACCTAAGCTTTAATACGGGAATATTTCCTAAAAAACTTAAAGAGGCAGTGGTAAGACCAATATATAAAGGAGGGATTAAAAAGCAACTCACAAACTATAGGCCAATTACAATCTTACCGGCCATCGAAAAAGTCATGGAGCAAATCGTTTCGGATCGTATATGGGACTTTGTAAAAAAGCATAATTTGATCTGCAAAAGCCAATACGGATTCCAAAAAGGAAAAAGCACAAACAAACTGCTTGGCGACTTCGCGAATGTAGTCAATACGGCCCTTAGCATGAGACAACATGTCCTCGTGCTGTTTTTGGATTTCAGCAAGGCATTTGATACGCTCGACCACACTAAACTCATCAACGCTTTATACAGAGTAGGAATTAGAGGAAGGCTGGCGGATTGGTTAACAAACTACCTGGCAGACAGAACCTTCAGAGTCAAAATCATGAATTGCTGTAGTGTTGCATATAAAGCTAAATATGGAGTACCGCAAGGCTCGAAGCTTGGCCCTCTACTATTCATTTTGTACACAAACGAAATGCTTAAATGCTTAAAAAAAAGTGTACCTTTCGCATATGCTGATGATACGGCTATCGTTGTGTGTCGTAAATCATTGGAAGACGCTACAACGGTAATGCAGGAGGAGTTCAACGAAGTTTCGAAATGGTGTCACGATAACGGGCTTGTACTAAATGAAAAAAAAACTAAACTTATGCACATTCGAAGCCCGATGTATCCAGCGTCACAAATCGTCCTTAAAACTTTTAAATGTAATAGTGTGTCTGACTCTGTGCAAATTGAAGTCGTAGATACTTGTAAGTACCTTGGTATTATCATTGACTGACACTTTCGCTGGGAGCCACACATAAATCATCTACGAAAGAAGCTGAGAGGGTCCCTGTTTGCGCTTGCTTGTCTACAATACAAAGCCTCGATTAGTGTGCAAAAACAAGTGTATCACGCTCTTATAGAATCGACGCTACGTTACGGTGTACTGGCATGGGGCGGTGCAGCGCAAACACACATCGAAAAACTGCAAAACATCCAACACAGTGCGATTAAATTGATGTCAAGAGGAAATGGATCTAGCATTAAGGTACTGAAAATTAGGCAGATATTTAATATGAGCGTGGCACTGGAGTACTATGACGATGCAGGATTCCGCACTCCATTAAGTCATCAGTTTGGTACAAGAAGGCAAGGCGAAGGAATGTATCAACTCCCATCAATTATAAATGAGTATGGCAGAAGAAGGCTGATGTATACCGTGCCGAATGTACTAAATAACCTTCCTCAACACTTGAGAAACATCAACCAAGTTAATATCAGGAAACAAAGATTGAAACAATTTTTTTTAGAAGCTATTACTTAATTTTAAACGCAAATTAAATAAACTACGTCAAATATATAAATTTAATAATATTAATATAATTGAAAATTTAATTTAAATATGAACTACTTATTACCTAAAATGTAAAAAAAAAAAAAAAAAAAAAAAAAAAAAAAAAAAAAAATGTTAGTTGCAATAAGACACTTATAAATTCTTATATAGATAGTAAGTAACCTTTTGTTAGAATTAAATCTTGTTAATAATCTCCTGCAGATAAGCCAATTGGCTTCGCAGGTCAATGATAACATATGTTTTAGAATCTTTTTGAATTAATAAACAAAAAACAAACAAGTCATTGTATATAAACCTTATAGTAGTGCAACCGTGCGTAAACGACGATACGCCACCAGTGCGCATTCGCCCGCAACAAATCATGATAGTCTAGTTCTACACCATTCTCGTGCTGGGAATATGAGTAGGAGGATGATGCAGGTAGTGGTGGTGGTTGGCAAAGCAGGTTTCGTGTAGATTTATGGTATATTTTTTGTTTGCTTTGATGGAAGGGGTATGTTATGTTTTCTGGATTTTAACACAATTGGTATGTGTGTGTATGATCGTTGAAGGAGAGTCGCATTTCAGCTACTGTGAGGATTCTCAAATGATTTTCTTTACAATTCATATTTTCAAGTGAAAAATGGATATTCATATTTAATGGCAGGGGCGATGGTGGGTAAAGAAAGGTGGGAGAATTGCCATCGAGTAGATTGATGGTAAATTGTTTGTTGGCTCCGATGAAAGTTTGGGGTAGGTTATGGCATATTGCAATTAGACCATCACAGTCACCTGTTTCTTTGTATTTAACACAATAAATTGGTGTGTGTGTTAATTCTCGTGCTGGGAATATGAGTAGGAGGATGATGCAGGTAGTGGTGGTGGTTGGCAAAGCAGGTTTCGTGTAGATTTATGGTATATTTTTTGTTTGCTTTGATGGAAGGGGTATGTTATGTTTTCTGTATTTTAACACAATTGGTATGTGTGTGTATGATCGTTGAAGGAGAGTCGCATTTCAGCTACTGTGAGGATTCTCAAATGATTTTCTTTGTAATTCATATTTGCAAGTGAAAAATGGATATGCATATTTAACGGTAGGGGCGATGGTGGATAAAGGAGGGTGGGAGAATTGTCGTCGAGTAGTTGATGGTATATTATTTGTTGGCTTTGATGAATGTTTGGGGTAGGTTATGGCATATTGCAATTAGACCATCACAGTCACCTGTAACTTGTTTTCTTTGTTTTTAATACAATTGGTGTGTATGTTCACATCGGTGAAGGAGATTCGCATTTCAGCACTGAGGATTCCCAAATGGTTTATAAACCATATTTGCATGTGAAAAAATATTAATTGAGGCAGAGATAAAAAAAGATAAGACAAGTTATAGTGTATTCCCAGCTACATTGCGAACGATCCTTAAGGGTTTCCACTTTAGTAGAAAATCGTGGATATTTTCGGACCCGTCAAATACAATTTGCCACTTTTCAATCTTACAAACTGAACTTACTGAAGAAGTTTGATGACTTATTGGTGGTGCTTGTCTGCGTTGGGTCGAAAACGAAGCGTTATTTAAAAACTGTTCGAAGACAGAACGAGCGTTCGAAGGTCTCGTAGGATTCACATTGGGAGTATTTAAATTCAAATTGTCCAATCTTCCAACTAAGGTATCTCTAATAGACTCCATTTCACAAATGAAAACTCGTTGGTTTGCCTCGAGTATTCGTGAACAGGTGGAGGATGTTCATTAATATCTCGTCGCTCATTATTGCTATCACTATTGGGGTTACTTGCCTGACCCGATTCCATTGCTGCAGGAGGGTTATCTACCAGTTGTGGTAAAATCTCATCCTGGCTTAAGCCTACACTAGCCCCAGGTGGAATACTACTAACTATTGGCCTGGATTCCATTGCTCCTGAACGGGGAGTTATATTTCCAAAAGTGGACGAATTTCTCAAATTACTTGATCTTCCTCTAGATAGAACGTGTATTTGGAACTCCATTATCCATAATATGAAATTTCGGACTTTTAACCCTATTCCTGCCACGCTGTGACTGTAAGTCACTATTTTATTTTAAACTAATATACATTTTTTTTTAATTTTTTAACGCAAAATCAGTGTAATGTATTTTATTATTGGTCACAACGTCACTGTTATATACAATTTTTGTTTTTTTATGCTTCGATATTGTTTACGTATTACATAAAATATTTAAAAATAACATAACCTGCTACGTAGTGACTCTAAGACACTTCAACGACTTTAAATTTATAGTTCGTTTACAGCTAAATAAATGGAACTGTATATTGTTTATTCATGTAAGAACTTCTTGCAAAATAGAATATTTACTGTAAGAAGAACGTGAAGGGCGTGAAAGTGGTAACAAAACTGCTGAATTATTCATAGGACAAGATGGAACTTCAATACCACCAAACTAGCAAGGCCGAACTTCAGCTCGTAAAATCATCCGAGGCAAAGTAAATGATGTTGTGTTACTCCCTTTAAAACACATTGATCATCCTGTGGATGCATTTACGCTGTTTTTTACTGACGTGGTAGAACTTATTGTAAAATACACTAACTTAGACGGAATGAACACAGTAAGCAACAAATGGAAGATGACCGATATGGTGGAAATTCGAGCTTTCAAAGGAATATGAATTTTGTATTAGTGTCTCCAACTCACAGCAGCTAACGTTAGTCAAATGACATGGCAGTAATAGGGTTAAATAAAACTTCAAAAGTTTTTAACTTTCAATATCTTTTAATAAATCTATATTAAACAAAAATTAATACATGAATAATTTGGGGTCAGCGCGGTCGGTGCTAAATTTGATATTAAATTAGATATTAAGTTTGATAAGATTAGATACAAAATGCTTAAGAGCAAGATATCTATCTTGGTAAACAGACGGACTGTGCAAATCAATGCACACAATACGAACAAGACTGGATATAATTGGCAACTATAGGTAAAATAGTAGCAATATAGTCCAGTGTAATAACTACCAGCCAGACAATGGACTATACTATAAAAGTATTAGGATTTATATATTATAAAAATATTCATATGCACAATTTATCCTTTCACGAATAAAATTAGACCAATATGAATACAAAAAGCAGTTCAACTCTTTCTGATATCCAATAGTCGCAACGCGGATTACAATTAAAACTATGAATAAACTGGGACTATAGTAATAAAAGTCATACTCAACTTGAACCGCCAAGAGACACAATAGAACACTCTACAATTGCTGTAGCTTAGCTCTAGAGTTAGCCAGCATAATCTTTGTAGTGACGGTCTTAATGCCTCGAAATGTATCTAATGTTAGAACACGTTTAATGCAAAAGAGCAAAAAATACGTTTAATGCAATTAAGCAAAAAATACCAACAAGTGACCTTCCTCGATGCTTCATTGAAAATGTACATGGACTTTAAAATATATACCAACAATTTCAAATGTTGAATAAAGATAAATAAACTTGCGCAATACTCCAATTTAGCAATGCAAAACGACGAAAGTTCTTATTATCCATATAAATATGCTGTTTTCCTCATCTCTAAAAAGTCGTCTAGCCTTGTTCCCGTCATTAGGATTGCCAGACTGTTAAATTGGCATATCTACCAATAACCCTGTTTCTCTTGTAAATTTTTCTTGGATTAGTTATTTTCTGGCTTTGACTTTTTCTTTACTGCCTTGGTCTTTTACCTGCCGCAACTTGACATCTAATCTATAAGCTTTTTCTCGGTCTTCCTACTCTAGATGAAGAAGGTATTTCATCTAAGATATGTTGTGGTAATGTTAGATTTTCATTTAGCCACAGAGAATTTGAATTTTCGAAGCGCTCTCTATGCCGACCACTTTTGGCCCATGTCTCGTCAAATCTTAAACATAAAGTTTTAAAGGTTAATTTGATTGACTTTGTTGCAGCATCAGAAAATATTACATGGCTAAAGTAACCCACAACAAAAGCAGAAACAGCATCTAAGCGCTTAATTTTAAATTATGAAATCCAAACATAAAAAATTTGCTTTTTCGTGATTTCCATGGGCATCCTAAAAAACGAAAAATTTTGTTGAAACACATTTTAGCAGTGCATATGCAAGGCTTTAGAACAAACACGGTCTCCAACTTGGCCAACACTGAACAACTAGGTATACTTTTCGTCTAATGAATACAAAAAACACATATTTTATCTATAAATTTTACTTTCATTTACCCCTTATACCTATTAAACAAAATCTTTAATTATTTAAGAAAAACTTACTTTTATATCAATTGACTTTTAACTTATTGAGAAAAGATTAAAAAAGCTATAAAATATACGCGAACCAATTAAAACCGATATAAACACTTTCTCTTCAAATAGACCTACTTATAAAAAAAATTATATACAATTTGGAGTTTGAGATGATTTTTTTTGTTGCACTAAGCAACATCAAAAAAATTGCACAGTCATTACGTAGGAGGCTTAACCGGTTTTTGTTTAATTTTGTGCATGTCATTTTCCTTATTAAACCAAGCTAAATCATCGATTCGTCACACTGTGCAACGCAGACAAGCACCACCAATAAGTCAACAAACTTCTTTAGTAAGTTCAGTTTGTAGAATTGAAAAGTGGCAAATTGCATTCGACAGGTCCGAAAATATCCACGATTTTCTTTTTAAAGTGGAAACCCTTAAGGATCATTCGCAATGTAGCTGGGAATACACTATAACTTGTCTTATCTTTTTTTATCTCTGCATCAATTAATATTTTTTCACATGCAAATATGGTTTATAAACCATTTGGGAATCCTCAGTGCTGAAATGCGAATCTCCTTCACCGATGTGAACATACACACCAATTGTATTAAAAACAAAGAAAACAAGTTACAGGTGACTGTGATGGTCTAATTGCAATATGCCATAACCTACCCCAAACATTCATCAAAGCCAACAAATAATATACCATCAACTACTCGACGACAATTCTCCCACCCTCCTTTATCCAAAATCGCCCCTACCGTTAAATATGCATATCCATTTTTCACTTGCAAATATGAATTACAAAGAAAATCATTTGAGAATCCTCACAGTAGCTGAAATGCGACTCTCCTTCAACGATCATACACACACATACCAATTGTGTTAAAATACAGAAAACATAACATACCCCTTCCATCAAAGCAAACAAAAAATATACCATAAATCTACACGAAACCTGCTTTGCCAACCACCACCACTACCTGCATCATCCTCCTACTCATATTCCCAGCACGAGAATGGTGTAGAACTAGACTATCATGATTTGTTGCGGGCGAATGCGCACTGGTGGCGTATCGTCGTTTACGCACGGTTGCACTACTATAAGGTTTATATACAATGATTTAGTCGGCTAAAACAAAAAATTCGACATGATGGCACTACTATAAAGTGTATATACAATGGTAGTGCCATCATGTCGAATTTTTTGTTTTAGCCGACTAAATGCAGATGGCGTTATGAATTGAATATAAATACTGAACTCTTGCATCGATTGCTTATAACCTCAGATCCAATTCTTAGCAAGTCTGAGATACTTTCCGAGAAGAAAGAAAATCGTCATGGAACATGAATACTACTACTACTAAATACAGATTTATTAAAAGATATTGAAATTTAAAAACTTTTGAAGTTGTATTTGAAATCCGAAATTTCCTATTATGGATAATAGAGTTCCAAATACGCGTTTTAGAGGAAGACCAAGTAATTTAAGAAATTCGTCCACTTTTCGAAATAACTCCCCGTTCAGGAGCAATGGAATCCAGGCCAATAGTTAGTCGTACTCCACCTGGGGGTAGTGTAGGCTTAAGCCAGGATAAGATTTTACCACAGCTGGTACTAACCCTCCTGCAGCAATGCAATCCGGTCAGGCAAGTAACCACAATAGTGAAGACAATAATGAGCGATGAGATATTAAGGGATATCCTCCACCTGTTCAAGAAGAGGCCACTGACATTAGAGCTATTACGTCAGAATTTCAACGAATACTCGAGGCAAACCAACGAGTTTTCATTCGTGAAATGCAGTCTATTAGAGATACCTTAGTTGGAAGATTGGACAATTTGAATTTAAATACTCCCAATGTGAATCCTACGAGACCTTCGAACGCTCGTTCCGACTTCGAACATTTTTTAAATAACGCTTCGTTTTCGACCTAACGCACAGTGTGACGAATCGCTGATTTAGCAGAATTAAATTAAGATTACATTTTTTGTTTTTTTTTTAATTGAAATTTTTCACAGAATAGAATATAACAAATTTTTTTAACATATGACTACAAATTGCAAGACAAAACAATACATACAAACCAGCTTATTTTAATTTTTTTAATTATTTTTTACATATAAAAGTTGCAAGTATTCATGTTCCATGACGCTTTTCTTTCTTCTCGGAAAGTATCTTAGACTTGCTAAGAATTGGATCTGAGGTTATAAGCAATCGATTTAAGAGTTCAGTATTTGTATCTACACGTGATATTTTTGTGGTAAGAAGTTCCCTAAACTTCTATTTTCCTTGTTTCTTGCCTCTTGCGCTTCTTCTGAAAGTTGTCCGATTGGAAGTATACAAGTCGAAATTATTTGTTTTCCATGAAAGAAGACCTTATGCACACTTACTGGCTTAAAATACCAGGCATAATTGTGAAAAGCATCTGCATCTATTGGGAACCCAGAGCCAAGAGCTTCTAAGATGATATGAAACTTTTTGATAATTTCTTTAACTATCACTATAATTTGGGCAGACTTTTCATCATCTCTAAAAAATCGTCTAGCCTTGTTCCCGTCATTAGGATTGCCAGACTGTTGAGTTGGCATATCTACCAATAACCCTGTTTCTCTTGTAAATTTTCCTTGGATTAGTTATTTTCTGGCTTTGACTTTTTCTTTACTGCCTTGGTCTTTTACCTGCCGCAACTTAACATCTAATCTATAAGCTTTTTTTCGGTCTTCCTACTCTAGATGAAGAAGGTATTTCATCTAAGATATGTTGTGGTAATGTTAGATTTTCTTTTAGCCACAGAGAATTTGAATTTTCGAAGCGTCAAATCTTAAACATAAAGTTTTAAGGTTAATTTGATTGACTTTGTTGCAGCCTCAGAAAATATTACATGGCTAAAGTAACCCACAACAAAAGCAGAAACAGCATTTAAGCGCTTAATTTTAAATTATGAAATCCAAACATAAAAAATTTGCTTTTTCGTGATTTCCATGGGCATCCTAAAAAACGAAAATTTTTGTTGAAACACATTTTAGCAGTGCATATGCAAGGCTTTAGAACAAACACGGTCTCCAACTTGGACAGCACTGAACAACTAGGTATACTTTTCGTCCAATGAATACAAAAAACACATATTTTATCTATAAATTTTCTTTCATTTACCCCTTATACCTTTTAAACAAAATCTTTAATTATGTAAGAAAAACTTACTTTTATATCAATTGACTTTTAACTTATTGAGAAAAGATAAAAAAAAAGCTATAAAATATACGCGAACCAATTAAAACCGATATA